>JAGKTK010031204.1:0-15329 GCA_018397895.1 Paralithodes camtschaticus | reverse complement strand
ACTCATGCATGTTCTACTGTTGTCCACAATAAGGAGAAAGCATATTCAAACGGTACCGTCACCTTCAAACTCAAGAATCTCGCTCTATTAATGTTTCTGCCTGGAATCAACCAAGTCTGTTCTTTGACTCGCCAAAAACTCTTTCATTAATAATAAATGCACTGAACTTTCCAACTGTAGCTCTTCCCAAGCTTTCTGCAATCTAGCAAAAAATTTCTCCCACAATTGTATTTCCTTCTCTTTCCCTCCTCCTTTCCACTCTGACGGCACCACCGGGGTGGTGTTTTCGCTCAAACTTTCACTAAAAACTCCACCTTGGATGATGTTGGTGCTATTCCTCCCTCTCCACCCCCCTCTCACTTACTTATGCCTAATATCATAATCTCTTATGATGTATGTTCTGCCTTCTCGGGGCTAAATACTAAGAAGGCGTTTGGACCGGATGGTGTTCCTCCTTTTGTACTCAAAAACTGATCTTCCGTGCTGACTCCTGCCTAGGCAAACTCTTTCCTCTCTATCTTTCCTCTAACATCTTTCCTCCTTGCTGGAAGTTTGCTCTTATTCAACGTGCCCCAAAGAAGGGTGACCGCTCTCAACCCTCTAACTATCATCCAATTGCTCTCATTTCTTGCATCTCTATAAAGTTTTTGAAACTATTCTTAATTCAAAATGTCTTGAAGGGCATAGCTCGCCAAAAATCTCATCCTGTTTTTGTCACTCTTTAACCCTTGTCTAGCGGGGGGGGTTTTGGGCTTATTTGGGCATATTCAGGCCCTCCTGAATGATAAATCAAGTATCTGCATGAAAAAAATATATATTTAGCAAAAAACTAGGCGCTAAAAGCTTCAAAATGAGACCAGAACGAGCTACGTACCACTCGTGGTTCTCATACAGTGATACCAGTAACATGGAGTTTAGCGTATAGCGGCATATTTTTCCCAGCTATGCTCACTACTGGCTACACTGCCGGCCTCTCGAGAACACAGGGAACATGAGTTAAGGGGACCGACCGGTTAATTTAGGCTTAAAAAAATCGAAATCCTGAAAATACCAATAGGTGTTTACTCAACAAGAGTCAACATCCCTTCATAAGCCAGTGAAATGTTATTAGTGAAAACCCATTGGAAATCGTTTTTTTTTTTTTATGTTTTCCAAACTTTTCCTGTAATTCTAAAAACGTTATATAGCGAACTTTGAAATTAACATGCTCAGTAACTACTGGTCGTACAAGGAGCATACCTATATAAATCGAAAGAGCGTAAGCTACTCTACAACCTCCCATACGCTTTATCTTCTACTTTGCCATGTTCCTGCGTAAAATATTGTAAATCTAAAAAACAAAAGTAAAAATGTTCACCTAATTACCTTAGACTTTCACCTGTTTTTCTCAGAACCTATATTGCCGCACTATCGGATGTTATTCTACAGTTATTATTGGACCTATAGGAATGGTGTATATACCATTGGAAAGGTAATTAACAACACTAAAAGGCCTATAAAGCCAATTTACTCTAGTATTTTTTTTTTTTCACAATATGTCGTCAAAGTTGTAATTTTCTATAAATATATTCGCCTGCATCCGTAATCACCTAAATCGAACAAATACACAAAATATATAAAATGTTTTATAGAAACTACAGATACACCTTTTGTGAGTTGTTTGATCACATAAAACATGTGCTATGGGGATTTCTGTAGGAGTTTATCATTTTCTGCAGTGCTATGATTTTCAACTTTTTTTACCTAAATTGCAGTAAAAAAGCAAAAAAATAAAAAAATACAAAACTTTTTGATCTAGTTTTATGGTCATATACACCTGTGCCAAATTTCATGTAACCCTTGTCTAGTGGGGTGTTTTGGGCTCATTTGGGCATATTCAGGCCCTCCTGCATGATAAATCAAGCATCTGCATGAAAAAAATAATTATTTAGCAAAAAACTAGGCACTAAAAGCTTCAAAATGAGACCAGAACGAGCTACGTAGCACTCGTGGTTCTCTTGCAGTGGTGCCATGAACATGGAAGTTTAGCATATATCGGTATATTTTTCCCAGCTATGCTCACTACTGGCTACACTGCTGGCCTCTCGAGAACACAGGGAACATGAGTTAATGGGCGGCGGTAAGCCCTGGGAGTCGGCTGTCTGGCCCGCTGCTCTCCCGGCCATTTGCACTCGATTTTAACCCTTTAAAAGCCTTAATAATGCTCCTAACTTGCTGCAAATTGGTGCACGACTTAAGTCGAGCGCCGCTCTTTAAGGGTTAAATTGAAAGTAAGACCGGGAAGTTTGTAATTAACCGGTCGGTCCCCTTAATGGGCGGCGGTAAGCCCTGGGAGTCGGCTGTCTGGCCCGCTGCGCTCCCGGCCATTTGCACTCAATTTTAACCCTTTAAAAGCCTTAATAATGCTCCTAACTTGCTGCAAATTGGAGCCGGACTTAAGTCCGGCCCCGATCTTTAACCCTTAACTGTCGGGGCGCAACATAAGTCGAGTTAAATAAAGCTGGACTATGTGGCGGCGCTCAACATAGGTCGTGTGGCAATTTCAGCACGTAATGTTGCTGAGAGAGAGAGACAAGTGGTGGCAGGAGAGTAGCGAGCGTATGACTGCTCCAGACCACCGCGGCGAACCTACTGACACGAATCCCACCTCCTCCCTCCCTCTCTCACTCGCTATATACGGAATTGTATGGGGAAAGTGCCTAATTACATGCTTTTTGCACTCGCGTTGCACGGTTGTTGCAAGAAAACTAGCCATCATAAAAGGATCATTATGGTGTCATTCGAAAGCTCTGTTTATGCCCTTTCAGGGATAGATACTTGTTTTACGTTCTGGGTCTTATTTAGGCATGAAAATGATCACGTAAACAGCCCTATTTTGGCTAAAAACACCCCGCTGGGCGGTACATATAAATAAACCGCCTAGGCCGCTAATAAGGTGTTAAGGGTTAAAGCATGTTATTTTGACAAATAATGCACATGTGCTTTGCTTTGTTAAAATGTTTACCCTAAAATAGCAAACAAATTTACAATAGATATTTATATTTTAAGGGGGGTGATGACATCAGCAGGGGTCACCCTTGAAAACAGAGCCGAAATTAAGACCAGTTCACAGTGGTTCACAAGCTAGCCTGGATTTGTTTAACAGACTTACTAATGCTACACTCATTCCAGCTCCAATCCTTGCTAAATTAGCTTATATTCTATGTATGGCTCCGGATTTACCTCCACCCTTGTCAATTGTACCCACCTACAGCCTTTGACAGTTGATAATAAATATCCAAGAGAAGAACCAGTTCGTTACCAAAACGAAAAACAAAATAGCGCTAGATTCGTTCTCAAAAGCTGATAGAATATCGCTAGATAATACAATAATGGCAACAATCGCTAGTATAATACTACGATCTCTCTAATGTCGATTATTATCACTAATATTCCTAAGATATAACTACAATTCATATCACTAGATGCAAGAAAATGCTACTATATCAAAATAAATACATCTAGATCTAGCAAAAAGTATGCTAAATTGGCACTACTATTTGGTCATACGAATAGCCCTTTGTAAACTATACAAAAGGTAAGTGTATATTGTAGAGTACCCAACACAGGTTACCAGAAAGACGCCATTTTGACTCCACAGTAGAACGGCATTCGTATTTATATCATAATACGTTTTTGTTTGTACAGTTCCTTTCTATGGTTATACCACTAATACAATTAGATTATCTGTTTATAAGTAAGATATCACCGTCTATCTGTCTAATTGCATCTATTATTTTTACTACGACATTTGAAAAAAGAAAACGTTTTCTATAATAGTGCCAACAACGTTTCTTTAATAGAGTTATGGGAAACTTGTGTAAAAATATTGAGTAAAGGCTTTTCCATCAATATCTTCAATACGAAGTACCCTTCCTAATTTACCGCTATATCACACATAATTGTAATTGGCGCTTACACAATATGAGAATGCATCTGTAACGAAGTCTTAATGGAATATGTCACGAAATGACCGAGAATTAACGTAGATATATTAGAGCACGGCAAAAGTCTGGTGGCAGTTGGCAACTCGCTCTGTGTGTGTTACCATACATAAGACAATTTTAACTAGATACCAGCGAGGAATCGAAACCCCAATTCAATTGTATTTTATCCGGTTATATGGATAATTTAGGTTATTTCCAATGTTCTCTACTTTAATTTACTAAAATATGAATCATTATGTGATAGGTAAGACATCCCTTCGTTTTCCATGGGGCTATTATTGGGAAACACATTAGACAAACTGGCACCTCCACATCTAGACAAAGGACATGAATTTGACTGAGGGTGATATTTTGAAAATATAGGTACTCTATAACCCACCGTGACGTCACAAAATTCACCCCCTCTAAAACACAAAATTGTATATCTTTATATATACAGTATATAGAACCCAGCCACCTAATATTTTACATAGGAGTATGTTGTACATTGACAATGATGATTCTGGGGATACCTGAATATAATGATATTATATGAGCTATGCTCTTTAACCCGTAAACGGCTGCAAAGCTCATAAGACGTTTTACTGGGCGACGGCGGCAAAGCTCTTAAGAGGGAGGCCTAAAACAAACATTTAAACAGCCCCAGTAGCACTAAACAATTTTTTTTTTTTTCCCCTATACCTCATATCACTCCTCCACATCCCCTTCTTCCTCCCTTTCCCCTCCCCCTTCATTTATCACCTATTTTCCCTGTTATTCCATAATTCGTTGGTATATTTTGTGCTAACATTAGCAAACTGTGTGGAGGATGTGCTTACGTGCCTAGCGGGTGTGTTACATAACCGAGTGTGTGTATGACTAGGCTCAGTGTGGCTTGAGGCCTCGTGGAGGGAGGGGTTGCCTCAATTTTCTCCATTATTCATGAATGGGCTGGTCCATCTATATTCACGATTTTGATCAGAAAAATTATATTTTCACTTGTTTTATTGTTGTTACAGGTTACTATCTTCATAGTGAAGGTAAAATAGGCTCATATGAATAAGTAATAACGATATTTATCGTAAAATGACGATTATAGGCCTGAATGGAGCCAATATGCTCGCCCATGGGGAGCTAGTTCAATACCCCCCCCCCTCGCCGTTTTCGGGTTAAACATGGGATCATAGCCATTCAATACTATTAATGTAAGGATAAACATTACTTTACAAAATGTTCAGTAAATACATTCCTAATTGTATACCATCTCTTTCTTTACAGGTGTGTTGAAGCCATCTAAAGTAAGAAGGGAGACACTATTGGTATTGGCTGATTGTACTGCTGGTGTTAAGTGATCTCTTCTCTACCTACCACCATCTTCACAAACCACACACAGGTCAGTACACAATACTCTTGTATATACAAACCTTTTCTCTCACATTTTTGTGTTAAATCGACGAAACCCAAATAGCTTTACATAATGTTTTTTGTAAAACTGTTGAATGAAGCGTCTTGGATTACTGCCTAATGCCCCTTTCCCACTTATGCGATTTCATACGATTTTCGTCGCCGACACCCATAAATTGGCACATTCGTGACATGTCGCACAGCAATCGTATACCCTCGCATAATAATCGTATGACTCGCAAGACCTCGCAAGGGCCCTCGCGGGTCATCGCAAATGTTCAGACTGTTAAAAATTTTGGACGAGGACTCACGAGGGTTTGTAGCCCTCGCAAGCATCGGCGAACATCGCAGAGGGATCTGCGAGGCCCTCTGAGAGCATCGGCGACATCGGCGAGACACCGGGAGACACCGGAAGCACAGCGGGCCAGACAGCCGACTCCCAGGGCTTACCGCCACCCATTAACTCATGTTCCCTGTGTTCTCGAGAGGCCAGCAGTGTAGCCAGTAGTGAGCATAGCTGGGAAAAATATACCGATATATGCTAAACTTCCATGTTCGTGGCATCACTGCAAGAGAACCACGAGTGCTACGTAGCTTGTTCTGGTCTCATTTTGAAGCTTTTAGTGCCTAGTGTTTTGCTAAATAATTTTGTTTTTCATGCAGATGCTTGATTTATCATGCAGGAGGGCCTGAATATGCCCAAATGAGCCCAAAACACCCCGCTAGACAAGGGTTAAGGCTTTCGTGTCATTTAGGCGTCGAGTTTTGGTGAGGTCAGTCCTCAAGGCAATAGTGAGTTGGGTCTATAATTAGGCCTTGTAATTGGGGTTGGGTGTGACAGGGATCTGCCTTGTGTGGGCCGATCGGCTTTCTGCAGACTCCCGTTTTCTTATGTTCTTATGCTTGTGCCATGAAATATATGCAAAAGGTTTTCGGATAATCTCGCCGACGTATTCGCCAAACCATCGCTTAATTCGCCGAAGACGTCGCAGAACATACGCCGAGGATTCGTTCATCCTTCACATTATTTTATTCAAATGTGACAGTTCTCGCCGAGGTCATCGGCGAACCATCGCTCAATTTGCCGACAACATCGCATAATGTCGCCGATTCGTCTTACTCATCGGCGACATCGGCGCCGAGTGTAAACTTGTCAACGTTTTTTAACGGTCAAAATCGTTGACGTCGCACAAATTCGTTGCGAATTGACAAGACTACGTCCTCGGCGACGAAAATCGTATGAAATCGCATAAGTGGGAAAGGGGCATAAGTCAACATTTAATTATTCGGCATTTGCCAAGAGTGTGGATGTGTACACATTGTTACGTATCTTGATCCTCAAGTGGTAAACTTGATGAATCTAGATAGCACAGAGATATATATTAAGGTATCAGTCAGCTGAAGGCAAAACAAAAGTAAACTCTAATACAAATTATTTCCTGTTGTTGCTTCCTTTCCTTTTGGATCTTAGGACTTGGTATCCTTTATTGACCGATACTCTTTAATTATGAAAAATACTGAAACTAATTAAAGTCATGTAGTATTTATAAAGAATTATTATTTAACCGAAGCTTAGTAGGTTATGGTTATGAACCTAAGAAGTTATATCTAAAGAAGGACTATTAATTCTATAAAAAGTCTTGAAAGATAAATATTAAAGTAAGAATATTTCTGTCTCTTACCCTTTTTGAAATGAATAGATAGTTTTCTTATATGTCCTTTTATTTATATTTAATGTAATTATTCTTGGTTCTTGTCTTACGTTAATAGTATTATATTATTATTATCATCAGGATTTATATCAAAGTCACATAAAAAGTTAGATATATATTTAATAATTAGTTAAATGTATTTCTTAACCACGTAACATTGAGGTTTGATTATGAGTAAATAAAGTTACAGGATCGCTTCATAGATTCGATTCAGGTCTCACTCAAATAATATGAAAAGCAAAAATAATATTTTGAAGCTAAAAGAATTTTCTTCAGCTTAGGAAATCACTAGAAGTAATATTAACACAGCCATGTTAGTCTAAGGCGATATTACTAATATGAGACAATAGCATCACCGTACTAAGCACCGTTAAGCAATGTAAGCTTAATTAAAAGAAAATGAAAGAACTCTTAAGTATTAATATAAAACAATAGTATTACTTTCATCATAACCCAATTACTTAAAGAGTTGCTTTAGTCCACAAGTTAGTCAACTAAAATAGTTAAGTACATAATAATAGCGTTAACGTTAATTCCCAATCAAATAGTTAAGCACATAATAGTAGCGTTAACGTTAATTCGCAATCAAATAGTTAAACACATAATAGTAGCGTTAACGTTAATTCCCAATCAAATAGTTAAACACATAATAGTAGCGTTAACGTTAATTCCCAATCACATATCTCACTAACCAACATAACGTAAGTGTTTACACCGAACACACTTAACACACATTTATATAATCTGACTGACAGTCACAATCCCATTATAATACTTCACCCCGTCTTCCTCCAGCTGCAAGTTCACCTTCCCCAACTCCAAATGAGACTGATTTGAATGCCCACAACTCGGGTCTTATATACTAAACAATGATGGTCTAGGAACGAATCAGGAGGCGAGTGATGGTGCGTGCTCCAATCATAGCTCCTCGAGTTGCATAACAGGTGCCTGGTCCATTCACAGCTCCTGGCGTCGATCATACGTCATAGCGTCGGGTAGTTTGCAGGGTCCCCTATGACACGCAGGTGTGAAGGCTTGTTTGCTGGTATGCGGGCTAGCTGGTTTCCCACTCGCTAGTTCGCTCGCTAGTTTGCTTCGCCGTTTGGGTAGTTTGAACCACCTTCAACTCTAATTCTAACTCTTAAATTAACATTCAATTAAAATAACAACAATTAAATTGTTCTACTGCTGTCCGCAATAAGGAGGAAGCATTCAAACGGTACCGACGCCTTAAAACTCAAGATTCTCATTCTTCATATGTTTCTGCCCGGAATCAAGCCAAATCTGTTCTTCGACTTGCCAAACACTCTTTCATCAATAATAAATGCACTGAACTATCCAACTCTAGCTCTTCCCAAGCTTTCTGGCATCTAGCCAAAAACCTCTCCAACAATTTCTCTTCCTCGTCTTTCCCTCACCTTTCCCACTCTGATGGCACAACCATCACTTCTTCCTCTGACAAAGCTAAACTCTTCGCTCAAACTTTTGCTAGAAACTCCACCTTGGATGATTCCGGTGCTATTCCTCCCTCTCCGCCCTCCTCTCTCTTACTTATGCCTAATATCCTAATCTCTTCTAAAGATGTACTTTCTACCCTCTCTGGGCTTAACACTAATAAGGCGTACGGTCCGGACGGTGTTCCTCCTGTTGTTCTCAAAAACTGTGCTTCCGTGCTGACTCCCTGCCTAGGCAAACTCTTTCGTCTCTGTCTATCCTCTAACGTCTTCCCTTCATGCTGGAAGTTTGCTCACATTCAACCTGTCCCAAAGAAGGGTGACCGCTCTCAACCCTCCAACTATCGTCCAATTGCTCTTATCTCTTGTCTTTCTAAAGTTTTTGAAACTATTCTTGCTTCCAAATTTCTTAAGCATTTCTCTTCTCATAATCTGCTCTCAGATCGCCAGTATGGCTTCCTTAAGGGTCATTCTACTGGTGATCTTCTTTCTTATATTGCTAACTCTTGGTCATCCTCCTTTCGGGACTTCGGTGAGACTTTTTCTATTGCACTAGACATATCGAAAGCCTTCGATAGAGTCTGGCATAAATCTTTAATTTCTAAACTACCCTCCTTCGGTTTCTATCCCTCCATCTGTGCCTTTGTCTCTAATTTCCTTTCCGGCCGTTCCATAGCTGCGGTTGTGGACGGCCATTGTTCACTTCCTCACCCTATAAACTCCGGTGTTCCTCAGGGCTCTGTCCTATCATCTATTCTCTTTCTAATTTTCATAAATTATCTCCTCAACTGTACCTCAATTCCCATCTATTCATACGCTGACGACTCAACCTTACACTACTCCATTAGTTTTTCAGAACGCCCCAGCCAGCAATCCCTCAACGACAAACGTAATGAAGCCATAGAACTCTTAAATTCTGATCTAAATACTATTTCCAATTGGGGCAGAGAAAACCTTGTTAACTTTAATGCTTCCAAAACCCAATTTCTCCATCTATCTACCCGTCAGGATCTCCCAGCGGACTATCCCTTATTCTTCAACAATACAAAAATCAACCCTTCATCTTCTCTCAATATTCTTGGTGTCTCTTTTTCTTCTGCTCTCATTTGGAAGGACCATATTACCAGTCTTGCTAAGGCAGCCTCCCAGAAGCTGGGTGTGCTCAACCGCCTTAGGGGGTTCTTTTCCCCTGCACAGCTTCTTGCTCTGTACAGGGGCATAGTGCGCCCTTGTATTGAGTATTGTTCACATGTGTTGGGAGGTTCCTCTCACACCGCTCTCCTAGACAAAGTTGAAAGGAAGGCCTTTCGTATCATTAACTCCCGTCCACTCACCAACTCTCTGCAATCTCTCTCTCTCCGCCGCAATGTTGCATCTCTCTCGCTATTCTATCTCTACTATAATAATCAGTGTTCCTCAGAGCTATCCCAGTGCATACCACCTCCTTTACGTAGGGCACGTGGTACCCGTCTTGCAACTCAATCCCACCCCTACTCTGTGCAACTCTCCAACCCAAGAGTGAAACGTTACTCTCAAACTTTCTTCTACTCAACAGCTGAGCTCTGGAACTCTCTCCCAGAATCAGTCTTTCCCTCTTCCTATGACTTAAATTGCTTCAAACTCCGTGTGTCCAGGCATTTTGGCTCGAACGTCCCTTGATTTTGGCCCTGTCACTCTTTCAACTATGGGGGAGGCACTCGTTATAGGCAGTTATGCCTTTTGCCTCCCTCAATCACATAGAAAAAAAACAAAAAAAAAAACAGGGCTCCGTATGTCAGAACATATAAGTGTGCAACTCACCTGTAGTACATACAGTGTGCTGCACACAATACAATTTGTCTGTCTAATTATTTAGTTGCCATACTCTTAGTTATCACAGGGCTTAACCCCAATTGGGTTTTGGAAGCATTAAAGGCAACAAGGTTTTCTCTGCCCCAATTGGAAATAGTAGTTAGATCAGAAGATAAGTGTTGTATGTCTTCATTAAGTTTTGTTTTGTTTTGAGGGATTGCTGGCTGGGGCGTTCAGGAAAACTAATTGAGTAGTGTAAGGTAGAGTCGTCTTCGTATGAATGGATGGGACTGGAGGTACAGTTGAGAAGATCATTTATGAAAATTAGAAAGAGAATAGATGATAGGACAGAGCCCTGAGGAACACCGGAGTTGATAGGATGAGGAAGTGAGCGATGGCTGTCCACAACTGCAGCTATGGAACGGTCGGAAAGGAAATTAGAGACAAAGGCACAGATGGAGGGATAGAAATCGAAGGAGGGTAGTTTAGAAATTAAAGATTTGTGCCAGAGTTTATCGAAAGCCTTCGATATGTCTAGTGCGATAGAAAAGGTCTCACCGAAGTCCCGAAAGGAGGATGGCCAAGAGTTAGTAAGATATGAAAGAGAAAGAAGATCACCAGTAGAATGACCCTTAAGGAAGCCATACTGGCGATCTGAGAGCAGATTATAAGAGAAATGCTTAACCCAAACACGGCGACCGTCCGCAATAGAAGTTTTTCTGGTGCACTGCGACCGTCCTCAATAGATCCAGAGCATAAATAAAAATTAGAAAACACCCCAGTGGCATTCAAAACAAAGAAATTTGTGAATAGGTGAGATAATTTCCCTCCATTACTTGCTACCACTCCTACATATGTGTCGGCGCCGCCGTGCCCTCCGGGGCCGTCCTCCTCAATTAGCAGCTATGGTTCCTCTTATTCCCCCTTTTATCGAGTAATTTTTGGCGCGAATTTCCCGCTGCCGGTCTCTTTAACACGGGTGAGGCAGCTAGAGATCCTTGCAACACAGAGACTTCTATTCAGACTCGCCAGTGTCGCTTGAGAGCTTGGAGAGGTAGGATATACGTCCCCCCAGCTCTCGTCTCATGATACGACCTTGCGACAATAATAAGTCTTTTTCACCCCCCAAATGGTATTCCCACTTCTTTTATTGCTTTTAAATTTTCATATGTTCATATTAAAAGCAAAATAGGCACATATGGATAAGTAATAATTATATACAGTATAGGCCTATGTTACATATGACAATTTTTGTCAGAATACAACCAAATACCTTCGCTTGGCGGGAGGGTTTGAACTACCATAGCTTCGCAGTTTGTGAGTTAAGAAATTTGGAAGCAAGAATAATTTCAAAAGACCAAGAGTTAGTAAGATATGAAAGAAGATCACCAGTAGAGCAACCCTTGAGGAAGCCATGCTGGCGATCTGAGAGTAAATTATGATAAGAGAAATGCTTAAGAAATTTGGAAGCAAGAATAATTTCAAAAACTTTAGAGATACAAGAGATGAGAGCAATTGGACAATAGTTGGAGGGTTGAGAGTGGTCACCCTTCTTTGGGACAGGTTAAATGAGAGCAAATTTCCAGCAAGAAGGGAAGACGTTAGAGGAGAGACAGAGACGATTGAGTTTACCTAGGCAGGAAGTCAGCACGGAAGCACAGTTTTTTAGTACAACAGGAGGAACACCGTCCTGACGGAGAGCCTTCTTAGTATTAAGCCCAGAGAGGGTAGAAAGTAGATCTTTAGAAGAGATTAGGATATTAGACATAAGTAGGAGAGAGGGGGGTGGAGAGGGAGGAATAGCACCAGAATCATCCAAGGTGGAGTTTCTAGCAAATGTTTGAGCGAAGAGTTCAGCTTTGTCAGAGCAAGAAGTGATAGTTATGCCGTCAGAATGGAAAAAGGGAGGGAAAGACGAGGAAGACAAATTGTTGGAGAGGTTTTTGGCTAGATGCCAGAAAGTTTTGGAAGAGCTAGAGTTGGATAGTTCAGTGCATTTATTATTGATGAAAAAGTGTTTGGCAAGTCGAAGAACAGATTTGGCTTGATTCCGGGCAGAAACATAGGAAGTATGAGATTCTCGAATTTTAAGGCGTCAGTACCGTTTGAATGCTTCCTCCTTTTTGTGGACAGCATTAAATCAAGCGTGAGTAAACCAAGATTTTTTTGCATTAGACTGAGAGAAAGAAAATGGAATGTACTCTTCCATGCTCGAGAGGATTACCTCGGTAATGCGTTCAGCACTCTCCGAGGGTCCTCGGCCACGGACGCAAGAAAATGGAATGTACGCTTCCATGCTCGAGAGGATTACCTCGGTAATTCGTTCAGCACTCTCCGAGGGTCCTCGGCCACGGAAGCAGAAGTCATTCCAAGGGAAATCAAAGAAGTACTGCCGAAGAGCCTCCCAGTCGGCACCGCCAAAGTGCCACAAGCGCCGCTGGCTGGAAGGATCGGGTGGCCGTACTTGAGAGATAGGACAGGTAACGGAGATAAGTTTATGGTCGGAAGAGCCCAAAGGAGAGAAAAGATTGACAGTATAAGAAGAAAGGTTAGAAGTCAGAAATAAGTCAAGAATGTTGGGCCGATCTCCGAAGCGATCAGGGATACGGGTGGGTTGCTGGACCAGATGCTCTAGGTCATTTAGTATAGAAAAGACGAAGACTTGTTCACCAGGTTGGGCAGTAGAAAGAGAGGAGAGCCATTGGCGGTGGTGAACGTTGAAATCTCCTAAGATGGAGATTTCCGAGAAGGGAGAGATGGATAGACTGTGTTCCACTTCAGAGTTTAGATAGTCAAAGAATTTGAGAAAGTCAGTAGAGTTAGTGGAAAGATAGACAGCACAGAAATATTTAGTATGAGAATGACAGGATAGTTTGAGCCATAAAGTTGAAAATTCAGAGGAGTCTAAATCGGGAACACAAGAGCTAGTGAGTTTGTTGTGCATGTATGCACAACATCCGCCTTTGGCTTTGAAACTAGGATAGAGAAAGTATGAAGATACAGAGAAGGGGCTGCTGGCAGTTGCCTAAGACATCTGGGTTTCAGTGAGAAAAAGAAGATCAGGTTTGGAGGAGGAGAGTGAAAATTAGTCGAAAGGCCACAAATATTGCATAAGTTGATAGTATACGAGTGACAGGCCGTGGTCCAGAGCATTTAGGGGGGTTGTCTGAGGAAGGACGAGCGGGTGTGGGGGCATTTATGCCCCCACCCACCCCTGGGGACTCCGAGGCTAGGTGCATGTTTATCATCATATATATTTTTTATTTTTGTTTGTGGAAGGAGGAAGTGTGGTGTACATGTTAAGTGTAGTGAAGTGGATAGGAGGAGGAGTTTGTGAGACCTGGCTGGACTATTCTCAGTGTAAGTGAGGCACAAAGGGAATCAGTAGGAGAGGCCAAGCAAATGAAACAGGAGTTCAAACGACTCCTTATCAAATGCCTACAGCCTCTCCTACCCTGTTCGATTGGTGCCTATAATCTACCCCCATTCCCCCTATTAGTCGCTTCGTTCGACACGCAGTAGGATGCGTGGGGCATATTATTTTTTTCCTCCACCATAAGATGAAGTCACCCTTACCCTCTGGGGGATATATATATATATATATATATATATTATATCGTTACACCTTTCACCTATATAATAGTAATCTTTGAGTTGGTAGATTATTATGGACACTTTAAATACCTTTTTCATACCCAACAATGTTTAGATTGTAGCCAAGTTCCAACAGTAATAACGATGGGCAGATCCCCAAATCACACGACTGCACCATCTAAGGGAGCCTTATTCAACTGCACCATCTAAGGGAGCCTTATTCAACTTAATATCCAATAATTGGCTATTATAATAATTATGATATAGGAATTACTCATTGTCCAAGGTTATCATATCGTAATAACATTTACACAATAGTATTAAACATTTCTTGTAGATTACAATTGTAGCTAAAAAGGTATCTGTAATGATAGGTATACCAATTTGCAGCCTAGCCCATAGAATGTAAGAAGGGTGGGTGGGTAGCAGTCCAGAAAGAAGACATACACAATAATTATTATTGTAAAACACACAACTAAACAAAACAAATACACAGCTCCTCATCCTGATAATACTCTACCCTGTATTTATTGAATAATTATATAACATGATATTCTATCCTACTCATTGAAGCTACAGTATATTCATCCAACCCTTCAGTATTCGATGACGCTTTTCCTCCTTTTATTGTGGTTATCAGTTTACGATTTATTCAGCTTAGGATGGAATTATTGGCGGCAAAGTGACAGACTTTATCCCTTTAATTCCTAAAAGCCCTTCCAAAGTTGAGTAATATTGTTTAATGTTAGTCTAGACAAAATTGAAAACAATATAATCTTCGTACAGTACATGGAGAGATAAATGTGTGGCTTGGTCATCCGTAATTAGTACGGTACCCATTGTTATTAACTATAACATATATTGTGTGTGTGTATGTATGTGATTGTGACTGTGTAGGCCTATATGTGTAATTGTGACTTTGTATGTGTGTATGACGGTGACCCTATGTGCGTTTGTATGTGTGTGTGTGTGTGTGTGTTATACACCACAGTTACCGGTACTGTAAATATAGCACAAGTGTTTGGTATCATATCTGTGAGTCAACCTTGTATATGACTCATAATCACTATAACTACATCCTGCTGTATTTGCGCCGTATTCGTGTACCCAGTATGTTTTGCCAGGTTGTAATTCAACTCGCTTTATTATGTACTAGCAGGGGTACCCGGCGTTGCCCGGGTTTAATAATAATACTGTACCACCATAATCACCATCACTACTACCACCACTACTACTACCATAATCACCATCATCAATCAACAATACTACTACTACCATAATCACCGGCCTCGACCTCCATGTGCCTCATTAAACGGCGACCTCGATTTCGGCTGCTAAATGACCTCCGATTTTGCATCTGACCTCATCCGTACCCCCATTTTTGGGGGGCTGCGAACAACTTTCGTTCC
>JAGKTK010031203.1:0-15330 GCA_018397895.1 Paralithodes camtschaticus | reverse complement strand
ATTTGCAAAACAAACAAACCAAAACTCTTTAGAAATTGCAGCATTATCCTAACATTGTTTGGCTATGTAGCAACATGCTAGCGAATTTTGAGAAAGGATCTAGCGGTATTTCGTGGTAACACTTTAGGAGGGTTAAAATACGAGTCAAACGGGCAATTGCCAAAACTTTAAAGGTCCATATCATTGGTATTAAACTAAGCATTTGGCAAAGGGAGGAATTGTTAAAAACCTTAGGCAATACTCTGTCACTCACCAAAAATAAATTTGAATTTATCATTATTATTTGGTAGGGTAGGTATGTATAGGTAGCTTGGCTAAATAATTGCTGGAATTCGTAGGGACTCGAACTGTTTTGAGAGAGTTAAATAAAAAAAAAATTATAGATCTGAATAATAAAGAGATTATGTTATTAAGCAAAACTGGGGGATGCGTGGAAGCCTATAGACTGTAGACGGTAAACTTTGTGTGGGTAGCGAATTCGGTTTTAAAGTAATTTAAGAATAGACAGTTTTCAATGCTGCGGCCAAACTATTCCACCCATTTATATTTTTTTGGTATCAAAACGTTCGGAATCGCGAGCCTCACCCAACTACGCAAGCATGGCTTTGATCATCGGCATAGTTTTCAAGATGTGGAATTTTAAATGGAATTAGAGTTTTTTTCAAGATTGCCGGAAAAAAACCCACGTGCAAAAGCAAAACCTTCTCTATAAAATTTGCGGAGCATTAGTAGGGGAGTGCGTATCCCATAGCCCAGTCGTTTCCTGGGAGTGGGAGAGACGGTATTTAGGCGTCAAGGTTTTCGGGAAATCGGCTGCCACGGACCTGTTTGGCCGCCATGCCGGATGTTTAGCATATAAAAAGTTGCCAAATACAAAAACGCACCTCTTGTGAAAGTTTGATCCCGATCCAAAAAGCGGTTCTGGAGTTATTGCGTCGAAACCGGCGCTTAAGAAGAATTTGGATGAAATCCCAGGTTTAATGATTACAATAGGGGTTCCTCGTAGGGGACGAACCCCTAACAAGATGCATGGCAAGGCATGTAATATGAGGTGTATGGTGTTCGCCCACTGCTCTGCTGTTGAAAGCTGGTTGTCTACTGGGTCTTGCTTTCATACTTAACACACTGTCGGGAATATATGGGGTTATAGATGGCATGAAAAGGCTAATTACGGTGTCCATACTAATTGAACATATGAGTTAATATTGGTAGCGATAAACTCATTTAATGTAAGAACAGAAAGGTATAAAATTAGCAAGGGTAATTCCCTACCAATATACCTAACTCGAATATAATAAACCTTTTAAAAAACCCTACTCGTTTATAGTGTACAAGGGCTAAAACTACATTTATTCTTTTCAACTACTTTAGTATGAAAAACTATCATTCATGTATGTCTGCTATTTTTAAATTATTTAATTAACATCAAGAAATATCACCAGGAATGACAGAGAGGAATAACTATCTATATTACTTCTAGGACTCTCAAAACAGTTCCAAAACTTTATGAAATCGTTTAATAGAATGTTCACCCCCTTTGAAACGTCGGCTCTAACTAAAGGTTTAACATTTGCCATCTATTAACAAACTCAACTTAACTGACCTTTTTTGATTACTCGAATTTACTCTCATTTGCTTTAAATTATGCTGATAACAAAGACCTTGACTGTTTAGAGCTAAGTAAAACACATTCCATTCTCTTTGTATTACTCCAGTAACAGATATACAACACACATCACCAACAAATAATATCTTACTCCAAAGGAACTTGAAACAGGCAAGGGGATTTTTATTCTCAGGCCAGACGAGATAAATGTTATTGTTTTAATGAATAGGGATGATTATGTAACGACAATGATGACAATACTCAATGACTCCTCCAAATTTCGACCAGTTCAAGGTGATGTGATCTTGCAAATCCTTAGCAAAGAATATCAAATAAATACCGTAGATTGGTAAGAGAAATAAAACCTTAGGATGTAATAAATGACCAGATGTACGGCCACCTTTTCCCGTCAGACGCTACCTAGGCATTATGAATGGGCTGCCTTAGGTCTATAAACCAGGCTATCCCCTCAGGCCAATTATGTCCACCATCGGTACCTTCAAGTACAAACTGTTACCATTAATAGATAAACAGTTTAGGATACTTTCACTTTCGCCAAGGAAGTGTGTAACCTCAATTTACCACTCACAGAACTATCAACATTTGCACCGAGAACCTATTCACAGACCAGGTCCAAAATTTCACCAAAAATTATGTGGCCGCCTTAAGTGAGCTACAAATGATTGCTACCTTCGGTTCAACCAACAAATATACATCCCCTTAGCTAATGGTTATGGTACTAGTTTCACTGACTCTTACATCAGCCAATAATTACAACATTTAATATCCCCCCATAAACAAATTACCACTATAATAATGGGCCATTGTACTTCTCAATCTCCTTTCATGGTATAAACATCTTTTCTTTGAAAATAAACTCCGCAAATTGTTCTGCTAATTCTACCTACAATTTAGGATATGAGTAATTTCCAAACCTGTTGGCACTATAGGTAGCTACTTTAAATTCAAATATACACTCAGTTTTGACCTACGGCTATAAGTCTCATTGTTGTAATGCCACATATTTTGACAAAACTAAACGTCAATTTTTGGTCCAAAAAGTGTAGCCTACTTATGGGGAAATCGGTATGAGCAAAGGAGCTCATAACAAATCTTCTTTTATCGCCATATGGGGGCACTCCTTGTCCCTAAACCCATGCCATAATGAGTACTCTGTGTTCCTAGACTACCTCATAAGTGTTAGTAATTTATCAGTTGAACTACAGATATCCACAATATCAGGGCAAACCCCATTGTTGGACCTCTTGCACTTTAAATCCTTCATAATATAAAGCTCCATTCACACATTCATGAGTATGAAACCTAATCGCCAAGAACGGTGATTCCATATGAAAAGTGGAAAAATGAGTGCCAGATGCAAATTTGTTCAATGTGCAACTGAATTAAACCAATGTATGGTGACTGTTACAATTGCACTCGTAAAGACTCGGCATGTAAGCCAAATGTTAACCGAATAGAACATTTTTCAATTTTAACGAACATTATTTGGTCCCAACTATACCCGATTATAACCGACTCTGACCATAGTATAACCGAATATCCAGTAATGGCCAAGAAATATGATCCAGAATATGTACCGAATATAGATTGGAGTGGCCCCAAATGTGTAAATGAGGGTCTCCTGTGGGGCTCCTTTTGGTGTTTCCTGCCTCACCAGTACTACCCCTCGTACAGAACATGTCCACACCTTGCCCAACAACACCTCGCCATGGACCAGGATGAGGAACGACAACTCATGGGGCTGCAGCTGGATGCTATGATGTTGGCATGGGAAGCCACCACGGCCATTGTGGAGCAACAGAAGGCTAGGTTAGATCGCAAGAGGGAAAGGGATGGATACTCAGACAGCCCAAGTTTGAACTAGGCCTATATGAGCAACTGGTCCATGAACTGGAATTGGAAGACGGCAAGGGGTTTTGCAAATATTTACAGGTGGACACTGAGCTTTTCAAGCATATTTTGGCAAGGGTTGGACCGAGAATTGTGAAACAGGACAACTTTTGGCGCAAATGACTGACACCGGCCCTACGTTTAGCCATCACTCTGCGGTACCTGGACACAGAGGACTCCTACAGGAGCATGCAAAACAATATCTGTTTGACCCCCAACACAATATCATTCACTGTAGCCTACCTGTGACCTGCGAGCCAATCTTTGCAGAGTATCAGCCATAGGTGCTCTCCTACCCACGAATCCACCTCTGCGGCTCATGGTGTTGCCACCATTCGGGGTATTCCCACATGTTTGCCAATACTCGGTTTATAATCGGTTGTTTTCGGTCCTAGTTCTTTTCTATTCGGACAATGTTCATAGTCATTCGATCGATATTCCGCTAAACTCGGAGTGGTTCGGTTCCATTCGGCCTTACTTGGGCAATATGCCGACTCGTTCCAAGACATTCGACACCGATGTCGAATTCGGTGGCGGTGGCGATCAGAAAAATTCCTTCTACAATCCGTGTTATTTGGGGATATTCCTTTGTATCTGGTTGCAGCCGCCATCGTGTGGGAAGATGTTGCTATCAAGTTAAGCATAGTTGTGGATAAGGATTTCTGGAAGGTCTTGGGAGCTATAATTAAGATATGCTGGTGAATCATATTGATATATAAGTTAATACGCACTGATATGTTTTTATCAATAGTAAGTATTCAAAAGTATGCATTTACCCGATTCATCTTTTCACTAATCCATCCACTTAAGTATAGTGCTTACACTGCTGTCACACAAGTAATTTTAGCAACAAATTGCATCGAAGTATGAAAACCACTCATGAGTTATTGGGTGTGTTATGCTGGCCAGCTTGCCAGAATATACCTGTGACTCGCTAGCACTCGCCACGGCAGTGAAATGGGCTATAATAATCATAGAACGATATTCTTTCTTTCTTAGTATTCATGTTGTCACAAACAGTTCAGTGTTTGCCTTTATTCTTGTCTGTGACACTTATAAGTATTTTATATCCATAGTAGTGATTATAACATGCAGCGCGTGAGAGAGAGAGAGAGAGTCGGAGGGGAGAGCGAAGAGGCAGTGTGTGTGCGTTCCTCGCTCGGTGGGCCCACGCGCTCGCTATTGGACGGCGGGCATGGCGTGATATATGACGTCTGATTGTCATGTGACGTAGCGGCCTGTGATTGGTCGCAGAGCCAGCTGGTGGCTAGACTCAGTCCTTCTCTCCTTTCCTCTCCTTAGAACATGGTATGGTGCGCTCGGACCTACTAGTCCCTCACATTCTGTCTCATATCTAACCCCCTTTACTGCTGTGCCTCTCTCTGAACTCCTTTTTTCAAATATTTCTTATCTTTATTCAATTACCCATCCCTTCTGGTTCTCGCATACGACTTCCATAGTCGGCCAGTCGTATTACCAGCGCCTGTTCTCACATATATGTTTTGCACTAGCTTTAGAGGTTATTAGAATCATAGTCACATGGAGTCATATTGTTGGGTGCTTCTAATTATTTGGTTGTTCTTTATTACTATTTAATGCTAGACAGTGGAGGGTATCTTTGGTCGTTGTCTGTGTTATGTATATGGCAAGTCAGAGCCTGTACGACTTCGACGGAGCTAGGTAGCCTGTAGTACACCCTTGTGCATATTTTCCTTTGCGAGCTTAGCAGTATACAAGCGAAGGGCTTTTGCCTACTCTTGCTTGTATACTTGCTAACTCATTTTGTTGACCTTTGAGGAGCGCCAGGGTAAGACCAGATACTTGAGATCTGGACTTACCAAGAGAGCCTCCTAGTCACTTAACGTAAGATAAGGGAAATCTGTTCAGGGGAGACAGTAGGCTGCGAGCATGCTTGAGCTCTGCCTAGGCTCCCTGTACCTTTATGCTGCTGCTAGACTTTATTAGTAAGAAAGACAGCATTTTGTTTATTAACTTTAACCGCGTATGCTTTAGCAATTATTCACGTATTGTTTTAGCCTAGGTTGATGCATAGTGCACAACCCAGTATGGCTGTTACTTTGGCTAAGGAAGTACTGTTTTTGAGTTGCTGTTGTTAGTGCTGTCACAGAGTTGTTGCACTCTCTTGTTTCCATATATATGTATCCTACTTTTTGGTGTATTTAAGATACACGTTTTGGTGTCCTGCCCCCTGCATTACCCCTGTTCTATATTCGACGAGCATCTTAGAGCATCAGACGTTTTCAGAAGATTCCATATCTGTTTGCTGTAGGACTAGACTTCAAGTGTTTTCATAGAGCATTGAAGAGTTTTAGTGTTGAGTTCAGACTCACACTAAAGATAACGTAAGCATATAATCTTTCATTAAATCTTGTCATAGTTTATTTAAGCATTGTTATTACTTGAGAGCTTTTTATTAACGTAATTACTCTTGTTGTGAGTAGGCTTTGCCGTCACCGGAAAGCCTTTGTAGAAGTACACTTAACCCAGTTAATTGATACCCCGTTATCCAGTAGATTAACTCTGGAGGGTTTAAGTGTTTTGTTCACCGGCTTAATAGTTCGAGGGTTTGGAATTAGCGTACGTACCGTTGTTGCAGATCTAGCCTATCTTGTAGTCCAATATTAAGTGCCCTTGTTTATTTCGTTGTGCCGGTCGTAACAGGTGATTGAAGGATGAGTAATACATAGTTGTGTTATATCTGTTATTTTCAAGGCTGAGTTACACTAGTTAAAGTTGCGCACTAACATTGTTTTAAATCAGTGAAAAACAATTCAAAATTCTGTACTATTTACTCTCATATTGCATCTCTAATCATACTCAACTTTAACCCTTAACCATCGGCGCGCAACATATGTCGAGTTAAAGAAAACGTGCCCATATGCGGGCCTCGACAGATGTCGAGTGCAATTTTCAGCACGTAATGTGCTCTGAGAGAGAGCTGAGCGGCGCGAGGAGCATAGATTCCTTCCTGACCGTTCGCCACCACCGCCGTGCGTCGACTGAAATTTATTACACCCTCCTCCACCCTCTTTCACTCGCTACACAGGGAATTATGTAAGGAAATTACCTTATTTTAGGGTTTTTGCACTCGTGTTGCACGATCGTTGCAAGAGAACCAGTTGTCGTAGAAGGATGGTTCGGGTGTCATTGGAAAGCTCTGTTTACGCCCTTTCATGGATAGATACTTGTATTACGCTCTGGGTCTTGTTTATGCATGAAAAAAAGCACGGAAATAACCTCATTTAGGGTAAAACCACCCGCATGGCGGGTAATAGAAGTTACCGACCCACCCGCTCGTAATGTGTTAAAATGTTTTTGTGACTTGCCATATAGCTGCAACTGCTCTACCATACTCATACTATCTGCAATCTGCATTCATGGTAATTGAAAGGGTTGGTAATTCTGCTAGTAATGGTAGACAATAAAGGTTGAATACAGTAGCTTAGTTTTAATTATGTTCAATAAGGTGACGCCTTCCCTCACTCCATCTGGTTATGTTTAGACGGTTTATGGAGCTCAGGAATGTTATGTGAGCTAGCTTTTACCGATTTGTTTTCTAGATTTCCTTCCTGAGCCACATACAATCGTTAAATATTAGCTAGGACACAATGTATAAGATACCAGCATTACAGCACTAGAGTGACCAAAAAAAATAAAACATAAATAAAAAAAGGAGTTTGGGGGAACATAACCTATATTTTTGTTTCCCCTTTATGTATGAAGGAGACAACAGGCAACATTTATGTAACAATCCCACCCCCCCCCGCCCCTCCCACCCCACACTCAAGTCAAAGAGTGATTGAGGTCCGAATTGAAGGCACATTACGATACAAATGCCTGGATAGACGGAGCTTGAAGCAGTTTGCCATAGAATGAAGGAGAGACAGATTGAGGGAGAGTACGTGTTCCAGAGCTTACTTGTTGAATAGAAGAAGGACTGGGACACTCGGCTCAATTCACAAAATAATACTAAAATGAGTCTGTGTAACCTAATTATTGAACGTGACTATATTATGGACTAGAAGTGGTATTCCAATCACTGACAATACTATTGATAGAAACAAGCAATAACTGAATATCGTGTGTAATTGTTTGTAATTGAGTATACGGAATTGATCGAACAGAGGAACGCAATGTAAATTGTTATTGAGTTTATGGGTGAGCGTGTGTGTGTATATGTGTCCACGTATCTGTGTGTGTGTGTGTGTGTGTGTGTGTGTGTGTGCGTGTGAGTGTATATGTGTGTGTGTGTGTGTGTGTGTATGTGTCCGGGAATATGTGTGTGTGTGTGTGTGTGTATGTGTGTGTGTATGTGTATATATATATGTGTGTGTGTGTGTGTGTTTGAGATAGTACTGTAGATGGTAGTTATGGTTGTAGGTTATAGTGTATTAGTGCAAATTTATTGTTTATATGTCAAGAAATACATTAATATGTTATGTGTATTGTTAATGGTAAGTTACTGTATACTGAATATGTGTGAACTAGTTTCAGTTGGACAAGTTGAGAACGTATATCTGCAAGTGTGTGTTATCCTTAATGAGATGTATGATCAGATCATAAGATTATGTCTTGATTACATGTTTTGATAATTATATGTTTGTGTGTGTGTGTGTGTGTGTGTGTATGTGTGTGTGTGTGTGTGTGTGTGTGTGTGTATGTGTGTGTGTGTGTGTGTGTGTGTGTGTGTATGTGTGTGTGTGTGTGTGTGTGTGTGTGTGTATGTGTGTGTGTGTGTGTGTGTGTGTGTGTGTATGTGTGTGTGTGTGTGTGTGTGTGTGTGTGTATGTGTGTGTGTGTGTGTGTGTGTGTGTGTGTATGTGTGTGTGTGTGTGTGTGTGTGTGTGTGTATGTGTGTGTGTGTGTGTGTGTGTGTGTGTGTATGTGTGTGTGTGTGTGTGTGTGTGTGTGTGTATGTGTGTGTGTGTGTGTGTGTGTGTGTGTGTATGTNTTTAATTTTAAGTAATGCATAATATGATGTTTCGTGTCGTTTCTCGACACGATGGACTATACGGTAATGTGAGCGTGTGCGTGTGTATATGAAAGAAAAAACGATAACACAAAAGGAAGCGAGTGAAGGGGTGTGTACGTGCAATTAATGATATATTAATCTATATTACGGCGGTATCATAGTATCTAAGAATCAATACAATATCAGACATACATAGAGATAATTTGATCGACATATTATATAGATAGACACATATCAATATCTGCCTGACTATCAATCTACTTATATCAGTCAACCAATTAACAAATTTATATTGATATCAATATACTTTCTGTTGAATAAGAGATTATCACTTTTGTACACTGTACCACCAACAGATAGGCAAATTTTATAGACATCTACATAGATAGACAGCAGCAAATGGTCAGCTACGGAAACAGTATCCTATTTAGGTAAGTTAGAAACAGGATCAATTTTTCTATACCAAATGCGTTGTTCACTGTGTTAGATCATCTTTGTATCAACAAAGATAAAAAGCATATGTTTCTCAATTGATAATAACTAATAATACTATTTCTAAAATAACGAAATTAAGGAATACTCCCCTACATAAGAAAAGGAAAACTCCAGGAGAACAAGAAGCAATAACGGCCGCAATCATTGAAGAAAAGCCCTCGTTCCTCACCGTAATCATCAACCCCCTGAAAACCCAGGATCAACGTTCCATCGACTGGTGGGAATATCTTTTCCCCTTACGGCACGAGGCCGTGCCTACAACGACAAAGAGGACAGGAAAATAACACAAATAAGGAAGACACCCACAAATAGAAAAAGGAAAACTCCAGAGGAACAAGATGCAGAACAGACGGGAAGACAAGAACGGAAAGGAGAAACTAAAGCAAGGAGAATAATGATAGACAACAAGGAAAGTAGAGAAAGAACAAGCACCAGGCACTACATTCCAAACCCCCAGACCACCACCAGAAAGACCAACGCCCAGAGGAAAACAGAGAAGAAGTTAGACGAAATGGCAACAGTAAAGCCTAAACAACAAGGAATTAACAACAAACCAAGTAGACAAGATGGTACCACAAAGGAGAACGATTCCCGGGACAAATGGAAGGAGTAACTAAACCAGAACCGAGAGGACAATCACATACGGGAAACAGAAAGAATCAAATAAACAAAATGCCTTGCATCCCGAAACTACCCCATATCATCAAGAAAGAGAAAGAGAAAGAGAAGAACAAAGGCAAGACGGAAGACGAGGGAAGAATAACATTAACAACAACAAAAGACTCCCTCGGAGTGATACCACGTGTGCAGAACAATTTCTGGAACTACACGACGAATGCACGTCACTACTTCCATGACAATAATACTTCCACGCTCCCTACGGACATCTGACGAGATGCCCGGATGGCCGCCATTGTGTTATATTCCCTCAACACTCGGAAAAGAATATTAATAGACCATCAGCCCCACAAGAAACTATTAAAAGGAAAATAATATTCAGTCAGGGAAAGAAGGAGCACCATCACTTTCATAGAAACAGGCACTTACGCCCTGCTTTCACCCAAAGGCCAAATCACCTGGCCGCCAGCTTCTAAGGGGACCCTCCTAATCCCTTTAGATCCACCCCGACTGACTTGTGACCTTTTGACCCCAGAACATCTAGCCCGGGACATCTCAGCTAAAGTCGTCACTATCCCGACGAAAGCTGAACAGGGCAAGCAATTCTAGGGCTTTCACTTACTGGCATAGCAGGGTGAATAGTTCTAGAATTACCCTCCCATTCAATGGATGATAAAAGGCATACCGAATATCCCATAGGTCTGAGGAGTTACTTTCCCTATTAAGGAATCCTTGTTATTTACGTGGCATACCATAGTAGTAACATCAAAATCTCTAATAGGCTGCACTTTCAATATTGGAAGTCTAAACTCGCGGACATGTCCCCACCTGACTTCTCTTATTAAATCCGCACTCTAAAGAACTATCAAAGGATACTTGGCATACCAAGATCACTTGAACAGTTCAGGGCTCTGCGAGATACCTTAATTGGCACTTGGCATATAGAAGTCCTTAGTGCATTTGTCTGTAGCATGTGATTTGACTCCTGCAATTAAAAGGCTTAAACACAGCCCCAAATGTTTTGAACCTCTTATAAAGGTCAGTGGTAGTTGAGGAAAACAAGAGTGGTCATGACCATATTGTCTCCTCGCGTTAGCCCGTTATAGTGTCACTGTGTCATGACATAGGCATTATATTAAAGACCCCAAGTCAAGAGTACCTGAACGGAACTTCATCACCGATTAATATAACGGTCAGAATAGTCGAGTATCCTTAGTTCTCTGCTAATATATACTCGCGTTCATCCGATGAGGTGCCCAAATAATGTAATATTTACAGAGCCTCATTTAAGACCCTATACCCATTAATCCATCTGTATCCCAAACAACTGATCTACATGACAGGCCAACCTGGATGGCCCAACGGAGACTCGGACGACTACAACCTATTAGTCTATTACCTCAACTTTTTACTCTAAGTGTTTATTCTGGAGTTATGATAGAAAACCTGCATCAAGTCGATACCAGTGACGAGGTATCTAAAGTTAGAGTCCTAAGATATTGACTCTACCTAACTTCCACCAGTGCGTAAGTTGTGCTACAAAGTTAGAGTCCTCAAGATATCAACTCTACCTACAGTAACTTCCACCAGTGCATACAGTGTGCTATAGAAGTAGAGGCCCAAGATATTGACTGCCTAATTTTCACCAGTGCATAAGGTGTGCTATAAAGTTAGTTCCCTCAAGATAGTGACTCTGCCTAATTTCCACCAGTGGGTAAGGTGTGCTATAAAGTTAGAGTCCCCCAAGATATTGACTCTGCCTAATTCCCACCAGTGCGTAAGGTGTGCTATAAAGTTAGTACCCCAAGATATTGACTCTGCCTAATTTCCACCAGTGCGTAAGGTGTGCTATAAAGTTAGAGTCCCCCAAGATAACAAAAACAACTTGTAAATAACGGATAACAAAGTAATGGGACGGTAGTTGCCGAGATCTTTCTAATTGCCTTTTTTGTGAAGTAGAGTCACTATTGCGTTGCACCAAGCTTCTGGAACACCCCACTCAAACAACTCCAGAAACACCCCAAAACACCCATGGACTAAAGCCTTTGGTCCAAAAGCACTTCAAAACACCCATGGACTATAGCCTTTGGTCCAAAAACACCCATTGGTCCAAAACACCCCAAAACACCCATGGACTATCTACTATCTTTTAACTTAAAAACACCCATGGACCCAGAAATACCCCAAAACACCCATGGACTGCAGTATTCATCCAAAAACACCCGAAAACACCCGTACATTAGTACGAGGTTGGGATTATTACGAATTAATAGGTACCCTCCCATTTTCTTTTAAGATCGTGCTGCCATCTCTCAAACGCGTGAATCACTATTTTCAGATTTGTGACATCACTTTTGATTCTATCTATATTTACCAGAGATTATATACTATACTAGGAGATGGGTAACCTACTATCTACAGTAATGTACTAATAAAATCGTGCTCCTGAAGGTTGCCAAACACCACCACAAAATAACGCCATCTGTTGTTGCTATCCAGAACTAATAGTGATAAAAATCTACGGGATCGATCGCACTACTCTTTCATTAGTGCACTCCACAGTACTGTATAGTAATCAAACATTTGACGTAATGGGAAGACCTACATTATGTTGCCTCTAAATTATCCTCTTACAACATCTATGTACATAAGTAATGTTCTCTGACATGAACTAACTATATAGGCCTACTGTATAGCCTATATTATACTGTAAAAGCACATATTATAATATAATTAAAACCATTGTTTGAGCTCACGTCACCAACTAAAATAAGTTAAATATATGCATTAATTGCTATATAAGTATTATATAAATTGCATTCCATGCAATAATGCCATCTAACCATACGGCCTTAGCTGTATATACATATCAAGGACAAATAAAAACAACATACTCAATATACTGTATTTCATCCTGTTTTTCGATTGATATATACATTTTTCATTCTTCCACTGGACAAAGGCAACGACTACAAACACAATTGATCCATACATCATCAGAGAGGACAGCTATCCTACCTTATCCCAAACTAGATTGATTAGGTTTTTCAATTTCCCTATGAATGACACGAGTGGAATATAAACGAAAATCTGTATTCAGAGAAATTATATCACCGGCCCTTTCTTTCATGATATCTTCCTATTACTGTCGGAACAAGACGATAAGCATAGGCCGATCCCAATATAAAATAGCATAGGCTATGATATGGTTGGCTATGGGTTGCTTATTCAAGTTATTTAGAGAATCAATCGTGTTATGATAGCGAAACGACTAGGGAACGAGTTAATTTGTGTCCGGAGCCAGTGTAAATCACTATTTACCAGCTGATTTACTTGAAACGATCAATCAATATTGCATATGTCACGGCAACAATGCTTTCAGACCATGCCAGTGGAAGAATCGAAGATTACTGATAGACTTAGAAAACAAATAAACACTGATTTGTCATTCATAAATCCAGTAGCTGTCTCGTGTTGTTTTGCAAGTTTATCACTAGTTCGGCTTTTAATATATTCAGGCATTCCTGGTAAAATTAGAAACTATCTCTTAATAAATATCACACAACAATTGTATCCCATTGAATACATAACCCTTATTAATTCTACTCCAACCTTGATAGAAATTATTTTGCAATAGAAGTAAATTATAACACTGGCAAACCCGATTGTCCTTGTCTGCAAAGGACCGAAAATGCAAGTTTGTATTTCGTGTACCAGGAGGCAATAAGTGGTTAGGAACCAGACTCTTTACATTAAATGCTCTAGAGCTTGCCCTAAGGCCTACTAGACGGTAACGCCATCTGTTGTTGCTATCCGTCAGAATTACGTAAACAAGTGGTGGGGTTCCAAGTACTCGATTACGACAATAACTGGTAGTTGCCAGGGGTTGATATTTACTCTATGCTCTCTCTCTCTCTCCCCCCCCCCCTCCCCCACGCCTCTCTCCTCCCTTCTCCCACCACCCTCCTTCCCCCTTGTCCTCCTCTTCCTCTCTCACCTCCTCCCCTTCCCCTTCTCTCCTTCCTCGTTAAAAAGAACAGGGGAGTATAATTTTCGTGGTCGAGGATTCATTTTCTATAAGTCGAACATTACATTTATACCTGATAATGTTATATAGCCTAATACGACTACCTGCTGCTACTTGCACACCAATTCCTTGCGCTACTATTAACATAGCCAAATTATACAATTATTCATAGCTTCCCCGCTTCGGATATCCAATTACAGTGAGCAAGTTGTCTTGAAACCTCAAGAGTCGGTGGATAATTTAATGGCAATTGTCAAATTTGAGCTATGAATGGATTCCTACATTAATGTATTCACTCGGAAGAATACTTTATATTATATGACTAGACTAGATAACCCGTCATGTTACTGAACACAAATAAATAATTAAGACAAATGATTCACAATTATTATGGTATGTCGAATCTTCAATAACTGGACGCCATGTTGTCCCGAAGCCTCAAGTCGGTGGGTGGGGTGTGCAGCGAGAACCAATGAGGAGAATTCAGCAGAGGTCGGCTACCAAGCTGCACTGAACCGGATTGGGGGACGAGTGGGGAAGCTACATCTGAAAGGTATACATATCCTGTAATACATATTAGATTAAGGTAAAAAAACAAAAAATGTGTACCTTTACCTGTATTTCAATGTGTTTTATTGGTTTATCTGGGTAATGAAAGAATATTTTTATTAAACAAAAACATATTTGTATGAGCAATATGTAAGGAAAAACATAACTCCAGGAAAGTTAAAAACAATTATTTTCGAGGCATATTAGGGCTAAATCGGCGAAGTCCAAAAGCAGTTTTCCAGCTACGGACACCGTCTCCCCCCAAATTAGTCAGTTAAATAGAGGGTCGACTACTATGTCTTTGTGTCTTATTGATGTCAGGTTTTCATGATTAACAGCATATTTCCCTACAAAATCTTTGTAATACCTGAATTTAAGGAACTTGACATTAATCCTCCATTACAAACCCCAATGCACTTGCATAAGTGAAAGCATAGGAACCTCCCGGGATTTTAACTCGGGACACCACACCCAGAACATAAGCATCTAAACCATTAAACCACTAACACGTTCACAAAATTTGGCAGCCATTTCAATCCAGTAGTAATTTTGATAATTGTACAAAATTTCTTTTTGCTGGCTTTTTGCAGTCACGTGTTCATATGAGTCTGTTAGCTCAAAGGTTAACATATACTGTACACTACAATCATTGTTATATATTGTAATGTAAAACTTTCAAAATAAACAAACCAAAACTGGGACGATAAAAGATAAACGCAAAAGAACTATAAATTGCAGAAGTTCTGAGTCCAAAGTTAATGATCATTGAAAATATTTGAATATTTATAATGATTTCTATATCTGATAAAGTTTACCTTCAATTATAATGTACATTTTTATGTAAACCTGTTGTAAACTATTGTACTGGAAGTACCTCATTAAGATTAGTTGTAGTTTACTATTGATATTTGTAAGGCAGTTATTTTACCCTATCAATTTTATTAATTCAACATGGTTTATATATACTGTAAAATTGCATATTTAAATTCATTGCATTTAGAAAACTTCATAGTAATACTATCTATATCTACTGCCTGACGCCGTGATCCCAGAAGGGGTGACCACGAACGAACCGCGGTTCGTTGTAATACCTATTGGTGTATATAATTAGAAAGTTATTGAGAATATATT
>JAGKTK010031202.1:0-10997 GCA_018397895.1 Paralithodes camtschaticus | reverse complement strand
TGAGTGGGGGTGAGAACGTCAGTGTTCGTTTCCCGCAATCGATGGAACCGCTCAGGGAAGTGAGCAAATCGAGACCCAAGTATCCATCATACTTGGGATCATAGATACATACATACATACATAAAATTTTAAGACTGAGTGTTCCACACATCAGTGCAGTTTCAGTCTCTTGTCCTAATGGCAGCGTTCCAGGCAACCCTGTTAAGGGCTGCTTCACTTGTCAAGTTCTTGGATTTGAGATCGGTGCGTATAGTCCGATCCCAGGTCTTCCTCGGTCCACCCCTTTGGTGCAGCTCCCTCCACAATCACAGACCTGCATTTTTTCACCCAATTTTGTTCATCCATTCTCTCCACATGTCCATACCATCCCAGTCTACTTGCACGCATCACCTCGCTAATACTCTTTATACCTAAACGTCTCCTCAGCTCAACATTTGTTATTCTATCCTGTAGCCTGGCCCCACACATCCATCTCACCATTCTCATCTCATTATGCTCCATCCTGTTGACATCCTCTACTTTAACGGCCCATGTTTCTGAGGCATACGTCATTGCACTTCTAACACATGAGGCATACACCTTTCCCTTCAGGGGGAGAGGCATTCTTTTCATGGTCAGGATTGGCATCAATTCTCTGAACTTCCCCCAGCCACACCTAATTCTAGCAACAGTGGCAGCCTCGGCCCCACCACCGGCAGAGATGGTATCTCCTAGGTAACAAAACTTGTTCACCAGCTCCAAAGACTCATTTCCAAAATTCACAGCCACAGGATCATCACTTAACACAAGCTCGCCTTTGCACACTACGCACTCAAATTTCTCTATTTCTGACTTATCCTTCGGCAGGGGCCCCTTTATTCTACTACAGCGCTTACTCCCATGGTGTACCCAACATCGACAGATGCTACATTGAATTGAGTTAACGCCCACTCCCTTTCCACACACTGCACATGGGTATGCACCGCTCTTTTCCACATTGCCTCGTCTCGATCTACAATGCATAACCTTGGTTTTGTTAATATTGACTCTTAAACCCTTGCTCGCCATGCCCTCTCTCCACTCTCAGAATTTGGCCTCAGCATCCTGCATACTGTCAGCTATTAGGACTAAATCGTCTGCATAAAACAGTTCCAACGGGAGTCCGCCTCCAAAACCTCTAGACAGCGCCTCCAAGACCATAATAAAGAGGAGGGGGCTTAATACTGAACCCTGATGGACTCCAACACGGACTGCGAACTCATCACTCAGTACACCCTTCACCCTCACCGAACTTCGCGAATCCTCATACATCTTCATTATCACACGCACCATGAAAGAATTATCAGTTCCATGGTATGGAGGTGAGGCGGAAGGCATTGCTATTTGTTTTGACTTAGCAAATGGCTGTGGCATTTGTGGGGAGAGTTTTAGCCAACTGAATGGACATTGAAGGACCTGGCTTTACAGTGAGCAACAGTGAACTGAATTTGATTGGCAGTGAAATCGCCATTGTCACATGCATGTTGCAAGGACATCGTGAATTTAGTGTTCGACCTCTATCAAATTTCAAGCGAAACATATTTATGTTCCCTCTATCATCTGTGATCTTCTGTGTAGCTATCTCTGACTCGATATCACGAAAAACTGCAAATATCGCTCTTTTGTCATCTAGACCTGTGTTCTTTTGAGTGTATCCATGAACGACATCAAAGTTAAAATTCTGCGCCATTATGGTCGAAGATGATAATTGTACAGAGACAGAAGAATGGGTGGGGCAGGAGTTGTTGGGAGATGAGTCAGCATTGGGTGTGGTTGGGTTTGGTGAGTCAGGCATGGGTGTGGAGCTAGGGATGGGTGTGGTTGGGAGGGAAAATCATTCAATTCCATATCGTCTGCGTGAACATCAATTGACGGTAGGATTTTCTTCATCATTTTCAAATGATTCATGAATTAAACAAAATGAAAGACAAAAATTGGCATCTCGTTAGTACATCGTGTATTAGTGAAATTCGGTTGGCACATCAATTTAACACAAATGTATAAGAAATGCACTTTACACATAAAGAAATGGCACTTTACAGTGCTGTTGCAAAGGCTTATCCCTCAATACCTTCATCTGATCTGATGTAAAAATGAATGGCACTTATAATTTCACTTTGAAGATCTCGAACCAAAGAAGTTTGCAAATTAGTTGTAGGAATTTTATTGAAAAAGGTCTCCTTTCTTTAAAGTTTGGAAAAAAAATGGACAGAAAGTTTAGGAGAAAACAAAATTTGTGGATTTCCTCACCCGTTGAATAGCGGAATGCATCATTGCTCCTATAGAAGGGGTAGATTGGGAGGTGTTGTTCTTGCCAGACGATTAAACACCCGGCGTGATGCGTCTAGAGGTGATAAGGGAGGCTGGGTGTGTGGATACGGGCGGGTTGCTTATGTGGGTTGCAGGCGGATTGCCGGCGGGTTGCCGGCGGGTTGCAGAAGACGGGCGTTGCAGGCGGGTCTGGGCGGACTGCGGGTGGGGTGGGTTGGTGTAGGTCGTTCGCGTTTGTCTGTCACACGGCTGCTTGGTTGCTTGAAGATTCGCGTTGTGGTATTGTGATGGAGGTGATGGTTGTTTTGGTAGTCGTGGAGAGTGAGGAGGGTGGTGTTATGCTTCTTTCAATGTTTAATCAAAAGAGAGACCACCGCTGTACACAATCTTATAAATAGCTTTTTGTAATAGCCACTAGTATTCTAGCTTATATTTGTAATAACGGTAACGGTTAACGCTGGCCATGTAAAGTCAGTGAAAATAGGTTAGCCTAGAACAGACCGGATGCGGAAATAACTTGAGCCGACCTTGCCAAGCGAGATATCTTTCTTAGTGACACTGGTAAGGTGTTCGCCTCATAGCCCAATGGCCCCGGGTTCAATTCCAGGCCCTGGCATATTTTTGTGAGGCTATTCCCGCATCTAACGAAGTTTAGTTGTGTATTGGTAAAATTGTTCAGATGGTTGAGAGTAAGATCGGAGCTCCATAAATCCTCTTTCGGGTATGGTGTAAAAAACAATTCCTACAGGGCAAGGAAGGGGATAGGAGAGAACAGGAAGTGTAGTGAGGACTCGCTTGGGTTGGGTTGTGGAGTTGCCAGCCGCTCAAGCGAGTTGCCAACTGGGCCGTTAGTGTGTCTGTGTAGCACAAGGTGCCTTGTATGTGCACCGCTCAGTGAAGTTGACTCATCATTCCCGTTCGTCTCTCTCTGACGGACTCACGGTAGTTTCGGCTCAGGCTGGTTCCTCTCTGTTCGGAGCCTTCGCTTCCCGGACGGTGAAGTAGTGTAAAGTCAGTGAAAATAGGTTAACCTAAAACAGACCGGATGCGGAAATAACTTGAGCCGACCTTGCCAAGCGAGATATCTTTCTTGGTGACACTGGAAAGGTGTTCGCGTCATAGCCCAATGGTCCCGGGTTCAATCCCAGGCCCTGGCATATTTTCGTGAGGCTATTCCCGCATCTAACGAAGTTTAGGTGTATTGGTAAAATTGTTCAGATGGTTGAGAGTAAGATCGGAGCTCCATAAATCCTTTTCGGGTATGGTGTAAAAACCAATTCCAACAGCCACCACCACATAATATATAATGACCTAATGGGAAGTCATAATAACACAAGAATGATCAGCCTTGTATTTATTGAGTAAGCAGGTGTAGAGTCAGCAAGTCAGCAGTAACAAAGCAGGAATATTAAGCAACAATAATAGTTATATCTTGGGTTATACAGGAACAATTGGTGATTCTTCAATAGACGTAATGGTGAATGTTGATCTACCTAAGTCCCAAAGTGTGAGGACTAAGTAGGTGGAGTGGTCTCTAGCGAATGCGAGACACTACGTGGCTATGATCAGGGTCTATGGTAGAATGTGCAAAAGAGTCATTCCCCAAGTGAATGCGAGGCACCTCAGCTTGTGTGGGAAGCGTATGGTAGAGTGCGAGGTGTGTCTGTGGGAGTGTGTGTAGTGTTTTCCAGTGTGTGGAAAGACCGCGCCCTAATGTCCGGAAGGTGTGTACTTCCATGGGCGTTTTAGCTCGAGTGTGAAATATGCAGAACATGCATTCTACAAGTGTTGTGATTGAGGAAAGATGAATCAGTACCGAAAACTCAGCATTGAACTTCCGTTCACCAGCCTCCACCACATCAAGTAGCAAAACTACAGTCGTAACCATTAGTTACCTATATGAACTAGGATATTTCTGTATATAAAGTAGATGAGGAAACTAGGATCATCATACAAATGTATTGTATGACAAAACCGTTGAAACAGCTTCCCTCTAGGTCAGGACTTTAGGCAAGAATGTTAAGTGCGGGCGTACCGCCACCCTTGTGTACACTATGTGGACCGGCGTCGGGACGCTTGCCATCATGTTCCCGTCTATTTTGACTGCCTTTGGATACAATAATATGTTGAGCCCCCCTCACCCCCCATGACATATTGTCATCATCATATATATTGCCAGTAGGGGGCAATAACTGAAAAAATTGCCGTCAAAATAGACGCGAACTTAACCACGGCGATCAACAAATGTAAACATGATGGCTGGGGAGGCGTCGGACCTTTGCAATCATGTTCCCGTCTATTTTGAATGCCATTGGATACAATATGTTGAGGGGGGGCTTTGCCCCCCTCACCCCACCATGACATATTGTCATCATCATATATATTGCCAGAAGGGGGAAAATAACCGAAAAAAAATCTCCGTCAAAATAGACGCGAAGTTAACCGCGGCGATCGCCCCATGTAAACAATGACGACCGTACCGTGCGTACGCCCGGAATCTACATCCATCCCGGACTTTAGTAGTGGAGGGTGTAAGAAACTGGTGAAACAACTCCATACTTAGTCCTTACGATACGAGAGCGTAATTAAGACACTGGTGTAATGGCTCGTACTCGTAAAATCCCAGAATTCCAACATATAAGTTCCTCCAGAGACTCCCATAGAAGTCTAGATCTGGATTGTAAGAGAGAGCGTAAGACACTGGTGAAACGGCTCTTTATCATGCAATACCCTAACATATACAGTCTTCAGATGATCTACAAGGAAGTCTTCCTCTGCCTTCTTTCACCGTCACACGACAGGGCCACCATCAAGGACCAGGACATCGTAGGGAATACCAGGCATCCACGTCTTCAGAGATCGTTGGAACCTGCCTCTATCTTCCCCTTGAGACACCTAGAGGATCCTCGATCGTGCTGCTATATATAACCTATCCATGTCTTATGTAACATAATGTAATAATAATAATAATAATAATTATTATTATTATTATTATTATTATTATTATTATAACATAGCACCTCTACCAATATGATTTGTGTGAATAAGAATTATCTATGTTTGTACTCTGCGTTATATTATCCTCTATTGCCTTCGTGCTTGTATTCTTGTGTGTTCTCATCTTCTCCAGTCGAGTAAGAACCTACCTATAAAGTCAATACAACCCCAGTAAAAACTTGGTATAACAAAGATTAATCCAGACGAACAAAGGATAGAATAGAAGAGAGAAGAGTAATCCAGAAGAACAAAGGATAGAATAGAAGAAAGAAGACTAATTAAGAAGAACACAAGAAGATAATGAATTGTAAATAGAGACTGGAAGACTGGCATAATAGTCCCCCTATATAAGGGCAAAGGGGAAAGAGGAGTGTGTGGTAACCACCGAGGAATATGTCTTCTAAGCGTAGTAGGGAAGGTATACAGTAGGGTAGTGATTGAGAGAGTGAGAGTGAGAACGGAGAAATGGATAGGCGACGAGCAGGGAGGTTTTAGGAAGGGAAGACGTTGTGTAGATCAGATTTTTACCCTGAATTGTGTTGTGGAGAAATATCTGGAGAAGAAACAAAAGGTGTATGTTGCCTTTATGGACTTGGAGAAGGCCTATGACAGAGTGGATAGAGAAGGTTTGTGGAAAGTACTTAGAATATACGGAGTAGAGGGCAAGTTGCTGAAAGCAGTGAAGAGCATGTATGAGGGTGCAAAGGCGGCAGTACGTGTGGAGAGTGAGCAGAGCGAGTTCTTTGACCTGAATGTTGGTTTGAAACAGGGGTGTGTGATGTCCCCGTGGTTGTTTACTGTATATATGGATGGAGTTATGAAAGAAATACTATCAAGAGCAGTGGATGTTGGTGTATCGCTGAAAAGGGAGGGAATTGAGTGGAAGCTACCTATACTGCTGTTTGCGGATGATACAGTTCTGATGAGTGATAATGAATGGGAGTTGCAGGGTCTGGTAAATGAGTTTGGAACAGTGTGCGAAAAACGGAATTTGAAGGTAAATACGGGGAAGAGCAAGGTTATGGTCTTCGAAAGGGGTGAAGTCACAGAGTGTGAGGTGAAGCTGAACGGTCAGGCTATGGAGATCGTCAACTCTTTTAAGTATCTGGGCAGTGTGTTGAGTAAAGATGGGACTATGGATGAAGAAGTGCGGGAGAGGGTACAACAGGGGAAGAGGGTTGTAGGAACGCTAAAAGCAGTAACAAGAAATAGGGTGGTCAGTATGGAAGTGAAGAAGTCCTTGCATGACAGTGTGGTAATCCCGACACTGACTTTCGGAAGCGAAGCATGGACGTTGGTTGAGAGACTCAAACCAAGAGTGAGAGCAGTGGAAATGAATTACATAAGGAGTGCGTGCGGAGTTACATGGAGGGATAGACAGACTAATGAGGAAGTAAGAAGGAGGTGTGGTGTGGAGGTAGATGTGCTGGAAAGTGTGAAAAGGAACAACTTGAGATGGTTCGGCCATATGGAACGTATGGAAAGCGAGAGAATGACTAAGAGGGTGTACGAGAGCGAGGTGGAGGGACAGAGGGGGAGAGGTAGACCGAATATGAGGTGGAAGGATGGAGTGAGGAAGTACATGAACGAAGGCGGTGCTGGTTGGGGGGAGGGGCGTCGACTGACTGGGGACAGAGGTGCATGGGGGCGGTTCGTTCGTGGCCACCCCTTCGGGGATCACGGCGTCAGGCAATAGATAGATAGATAGAAATAGAGAAAAAGAATAAATAAATAAAAAGGAGCACGTCACAAGGAAAGCATAAACCCTCAGGGAAAGGCAGTTAGTAAGGCATCTTACTTCCCGAACCTCAACTGGAAATGGAAAGAAGGTTGAGGAAAATGTTTAACGAGGTACTGAGAAATGAGAGAATCCCAGAAAGATGGAATGAAGCGAGAGTAACGCTATTACACAAAGGAGGGTACAAGAGTAAAACGGAACTGAAAAGCTACAGGCCAGTGACAGTAACAAATACAATAGGGAAACTCTTCTGCGGGATATTGAAGGAAAGGATGAATAGAGCCATAGAGAGAAACGGAATAATAAGTGACGAACAAAACGGGTTCAGAAGAGACAGGAGGGGGACATAATATTTATATACTAAACGAAGTGGTAGGGAAATTGAAAAGAGGGAAGAAAACAGGATACTGTGCATTTTTGGATATAGAAAAAGCATATGATAGAGTAAATAGGGAACTGCTGTGGAAAATAATGGCAAGGAGTGGAATACCAGAAAAGTATATCAACATCATAACATCGATGTACCAGGGCACAAAGGCGAAGTACGTGCTAGGAAATATAGAAACGGGATGGGTAGAAAGCAAGAGGGGAGTAAGACGGGGGTGTGTACTATCGCCGCTACTATTTGCGCTCTATATGGAAGAAATGACACAGAGGATAAAAAGAGTGGGGGAGGGGATTCAGATAAACAAGGAAAGACTGGGGGTACTCCTATTCGCTGACGATGTAGTCCTGATGGCAGAAACAGGAAGAGGGTTGCAGAGACTGCTAGAGGAAGCAACGAGATTCGGAGAGGAATTGGAAGTAAGTTTCAGTAAAGAACAATGGCATGGGAGATTATGGAGTGCGACAAGATTAAGAGCGAATAGCTATGAAATAGTGCGCGGGCTGTGGAAAGGACTAGGAGTACCTGCAATTATGTATGGCATGGAGGCGGTGGAAACGACAGAGGCAGAAACGAGAAAATTAGAAACGGTACAGAATAAAATCGGAAGGACGGGATTGGGGGCAACTAAACACGTAGCACAAGAAGCAATCCGAGGAGAAATGGGGTGGAGTACGTTTGAAGAAAGGATAGGAAAAGCTAAAGGGAAGTACAAAGTGAGGCTAGAGGGGATGGAGGAAAATAGGTGGCCAAAGAAGTTATACAGATGGGCGAGCGAGGGAAGTAAATGGAACAGGGAGTGCAAAAGAAGGCTGGAAAGGATAAATATAATACATGACCATATGACGTGATAGGTAGGTCTAAAAAACTGTCCCTAGTACTATCCTTCTACTCTAAACTTTCCCTCTTAATAACGTTTCTGAGCCAGTACCGATACAAAGGTCAGCCCTGTGGACCTGCGCGGTCTGCGGGCGGGTTCAAAAGAAGAAGAAGAAGAAGAAATTGAATTGGATTGTATTTGGGTAGTTCTAGGCATATTGTGGATCGTGCGTCTGGCCGTAATGGAGGGTGGCAGGATGTGTCGCAGTCTGATATACATATCCATTTTCTTGGCGTTTTGCGTGGTTTCTGTCAAGGTATGATATGTATTATGTTATGTTACATTTTATGTTATATAGCCTAGGCTAGGCTATTGTAGTGAGTCGGTAAATTGTTGTGTAGGTGTTGCTCTCTCCTGAAACCCATAGGCTAGACCTAAATGTTTCCTAGGCTGGAGAAGCTAGCCAACTTGGGAAAATATTACCGAAACTAGGCTAGGCTAGCCTAGCACTAATTTTCCCATGGTTTTTCATTTTGGTTTTAGGTAGGCCCTAGGGTAAAAAATTACCGGTAAATCTACAGTTATAGCCTAGCCTATTACCCACCCCCCACCACCTCCTTTCTTCAAAAATGCCTTTTAGCATGTTTTGGGATGGTTCAGCAGACGCGGAAACTGGAAAAAAACTTATTTTGATACCAAATTATCACCAACCAGGTAGGCTAAGGCCTAAGAGTTTTTCAGGTAATTTGTTGTTGTTTTTTAGGCTATTTGATAGCCTAGGCCTATAGGCCTACAGTGTTGTTTAATAGCCTACCGAGGACCGTCGCATTTTAGTATTTTTGATAATTATCCCGAATAGGCCTAGACTCGCAGCGTTATTATAGGCCTAGCCTACATAATTTATTAGGGAAAGTGAAGCTCTATGGAATCCTTATAATATACTCACATAGTCAACATAGATTCCGTTGTGGTAGAATAGTTTTGATAAGTTTTGTAACTCTCGATTATGTTGATAAAAATAGAGTCCCGCGCGTAAACAAACTCTTCTTCACTCCCGCAATCTTGAGAGCACGTGTTCGCAATGGAGTACGGACGTGTTCGCAATGGAGTACACTCGCTACGGTAAAGTGTTATGTTCTACAAAGATGTTACTGTAGGCTATGTCTAATAGGCCTAGGACCTATACACATTTGCAATATTACATTGTGCTTGTATTTATGTTTCATAGTTTTCCCGGTATTTGTTCAATCCTTTCTGGCATTTTTCTTTCCCATTTCCCTTGTAGTTTTAGTAGGCTATTATTACATATATTTGCTCTTGCGCACGAATCGGCGCATATTGTTGCCATTCCTTCTCTCAGCTGACAAAGACGTCAAACAGCCCGGCAGATTTGTAACTGTTATGGCCGCTTGTGCAGGTTGTAGTCTCTCCTGTCAGAAATTGGGGGACATTTTGCGAACCAAGGAAGCTACATGGGATTTTCTTGTTCAGCATAAGTTAGTCTTGGCAACTGGTAAGTGTAGTACATGTGGCAGTGAATTGCAAGTGAGTGAAAATAGACAACAAAAGAAGTTTAGCCTAGATGTGACAAACAGAATAAAGAATACGTTCACCATGCACTCAGGAAATCACGATGTAGGTATAATGTTAGTGCTGTGAAAGACACATTCTTTGAAAATGCCCACATCCCCATTCCCAAAGTCCTCAATATTGTGTATTGGTTCTGCATAAACAAATTACCTTATCAAGATGTAGTCCTTCAGTGCGATGTTGGCCTCAGTACGTTAGTTGACTGGTATTAATACACCAAAAATCTGTCTAAAGATGTCAAATAGCGGGGGTGTGGGGGCGGCAGCCCCTAGTCATAATACTAGGTTAGGTTAGGTTAGGCTAATGTCCTTTCAAAGGGGTATAGGCACCCATAATACCAAAAAGATGTCAAATAGCGGGGGTGTGGGGGCAGCAGCCCCCATCCATAATACTAGGTTAGGTTAGGTAAGGTTGTTAGGTTAGGCTAGGCTAATGTTCTTTCAAAGGGGTATAGGCACCCATAATACTAGGTTAGGTTAGGTAAGGCAGGGTGTCAAACGACGCTGTTTTTTTGAGTGATAACGCAAATTAACTTTTTGTATAATGATAACAGAAACTCCCCCAAACTTTTTTTTTTTTTTTAGAATCAAAAAAGGTAAATTGACATAATTTTGGTCTCCATATTTTCCATCTTAATTGCTTTTAGATTAAAGGAAATACTGTTTTAGACGCCTAAATTCTCAAAAAAATCACGGGGGGGGGCATGCCCCCGGACCCCCCTAGAGCTCGTGCCTTCACCGCTCCGTCGCGCTATAATGATAACAAAATAATAAACCATAATGATAACACAATTCATATTTTGTGGATTGACACCCTGGGTAAGGTTGTTAGGTTAGGCTAATGTACTTTCAAAGGGCTATAGGCACCCATAATACTAGGTTAGGTTAGGTTAGGCTAATGTCCTTTCAAAGGGGTATACGATAGTAAACACTAGGATAGCCTATACCTGGTCAGACGGAAGAAGAAGAGTCCTGGTGTAATCTCCTTGAATGTTATATACCATAAAAAGTGACCCTTTGTGTCTCTGATATTAATGCAAAATCCGAGCCAACTTTGGACAAAACTTTGCTTGCATATTTTCAAAGTTACCTTTTGTGTCTATGAAATTATGGAAACTCCGAGCCAACTTTGGACAAAACTTGGCTCGGATTTTTAGAAAATGCTCTTTTGAGTCTCTG
>JAGKTK010031201.1:0-10997 GCA_018397895.1 Paralithodes camtschaticus | reverse complement strand
TGAGTGGGGGTGAGAACGTCAGTGTTCGTTTCCCGCAATCGATGGAACCGCTCAGGGAAGTGAGCAAATCGAGACCCAAGTATCCATCATACTTGGGATCATAGATACATACATACATACATAAAATTTTAAGACTGAGTGTTCCACACATCAGTGCAGTTTCAGTCTCTTGTCCTAATGGCAGCGTTCCAGGCAACCCTGTTAAGGGCTGCTTCACTTGTCAAGTTCTTGGATTTGAGATCGGTGCGTATAGTCCGATCCCAGGTCTTCCTCGGTCCACCCCTTTGGTGCAGCTCCCTCCACAATCACAGACCTGCATTTTTTCACCCAATTTTGTTCATCCATTCTCTCCACATGTCCATACCATCCCAGTCTACTTGCACGCATCACCTCGCTAATACTCTTTATACCTAAACGTCTCCTCAGCTCAACATTTGTTATTCTATCCTGTAGCCTGGCCCCACACATCCATCTCACCATTCTCATCTCATTATGCTCCATCCTGTTGACATCCTCTACTTTAACGGCCCATGTTTCTGAGGCATACGTCATTGCACTTCTAACACATGAGGCATACACCTTTCCCTTCAGGGGGAGAGGCATTCTTTTCATGGTCAGGATTGGCATAAATTCTCTGAACTTCCCCCAGCCACACCTAATTCTAGCAACAGTGGCAGCCTCGGCCCCACCACCGGCAGAGATGGTATCTCCTAAGTAACAAAACTTGTTCACCAGCTCCAAAGACTCATTTCCAAAATTCACAGCCACAGGATCATCACTTAACACAAGCTCGCCTTTGCACACTACGCACTCAAATTTCTCTATTTCTGACTTATCCTTCGGCAGGGGCCCCTTTATTCTACTACAGCGCTTACTCCCATGGTGTACCCAACATCGACAGATGCTACATTGAATTGAGTTAACGCCCACTCCCTTTCCACACACTGCACATGGGTATGCACCGCTCTTTTCCACATTGCCTCGTCTCGATCTACAATGCATAACCTTGGTTTTGTTAATATTGACTCTTAAACCCTTGCTCGCCATGCCCTCTCTCCACTCTCAGAATTTGGCCTCAGCATCCTGCATACTGTCAGCTATTAGGACTAAATCGTCTGCATAAAACAGTTCCAACGGGAGTCCGCCTCCAAAACCTCTAGACAGCGCCTCCAAGACCATAATAAAGAGGAGGGGGCTTAACACTGAACCCTGATGGACTCCAACACGGACTGCGAACTCATCACTCAGTACACCCTTCACCCTCACCGAACTTCGCGAATCCTCATACATCTTCATTATCACACGCACCATGAAAGAATTATCAGTTCCATGGTATGGAGGTGAGGCGGAAGGCATTGCTATTTGTTTTGACTTAGCAAATGGCTGTGGCATTTGTGGGGAGAGTTTTAGCCAACTGAATGGACATTGAAGGACCTGGCTTTACAGTGAGCAACAGTGAACTGAATTTGATTGGCAGTGAAATCGCCATTGTCACATGCATGTTGCAAGGACATCGTGAATTTAGTGTTCGACCTCTATCAAATTTCAAGCGAAACATATTTATGTTCCCTCTATCATCTGTGATCTTCTGTGTAGCTATCTCTGACTCGATATCACGAAAAACTGCAAATATCGCTCTTTTGTCATCTAGACCTGTGTTCTTTTGAGTGTATCCATGAACGACATCAAAGTTAAAATTCTGCGCCATTATGGTCGAAGATGATAATTGTACAGAGACAGAAGAATGGGTGGGGCAGGAGTTGTTGGGAGATGAGTCAGCATTGGGTGTGGTTGGGTTTGGTGAGTCAGGCATGGGTGTGGAGCTAGGGATGGGTGTGGTTGGGAGGGAAAATCATTCAATTCCATATCGTCTGCGTGAACATCAATTGACGGTAGGATTTTCTTCATCATTTTCAAATGATTCATGAATTAAACAAAATGAAAGACAAAAATTGGCATCTCGTTAGTACATCGTGTATTAGTGAAATTCGGTTGGCACATCAATTTAACACAAATGTATAAGAAATGCACTTTACACATAAAGAAATGGCACTTTACAGTGCTGTTGCAAAGGCTTATCCCTCAATACCTTCATCTGATCTGATGTAAAAATGAATGGCACTTATAATTTCACTTTGAAGATCTCGAACCAAAGAAGTTTGCAAATTAGTTGTAGGAATTTTATTGAAAAAGGTCTCCTTTCTTTAAAGTTTGGAAAAAAAATGGACAGAAAGTTTAGGAGAAAACAAAATTTGTGGATTTCCTCACCCGTTGAATAGCGGAATGCATCATTGCTCCTATAGAAGGGGTAGATTGGGAGGTGTTGTTCTTGCCAGACGATTAAACACCCGGCGTGATGCGTCTAGAGGTGATAAGGGAGGCTGGGTGTGTGGATACGGGCGGGTTGCTTATGTGGGTTGCAGGCGGATTGCCGGCGGGTTGCCGGCGGGTTGCAGAAGACGGGCGTTGCAGGCGGGTCTGGGCGGACTGCGGGTGGGGTGGGTTGGTGTAGGTCGTTCGCGTTTGTCTGTCACACGGCTGCTTGGTTGCTTGAAGATTCGCGTTGTGGTATTGTGATGGAGGTGATGGTTGTTTTGGTAGTCGTGGAGAGTGAGGAGGGTGGTGTTATGCTTCTTTCAATGTTTAATCAAAAGAGAGACCACCGCTGTACACAATCTTATAAATAGCTTTTTGTAATAGCCACTAGTATTCTAGCTTATACTTGTAATAACGGTAACGGTTAACGCTGGCCATGTAAAGTCAGTGAAAATAGGTTAGCCTAGAACAGACCGGATGCGGAAATAACTTGAGCCGACCTTGCCAAGCGAGATATCTTTCTTAGTGACACTGGTAAGGTGTTCGCCTCATAGCCCAATGGCCCCGGGTTCAATTCCAGGCCCTGGCATATTTTTGTGAGGCTATTCCCGCATCTAACGAAGTTTAGTTGTGTATTGGTAAAATTGTTCAGATGGTTGAGAGTAAGATCGGAGCTCCATAAATCCTCTTTCGGGTATGGTGTAAAAAACAATTCCTACAGGGCAAGGAAGGGGATAGGAGAGAACAGGAAGTGTAGTGAGGACTCGCTTGGGTTGGGTTGTGGAGTTGCCAGCCGCTCAAGCGAGTTGCCAACTGGGCCGTTAGTGTGTCTGTGTAGCACAAGGTGCCTTGTATGTGCACCGCTCAGTGAAGTTGACTCACCATTCCCGTTCGTCTCTCTCTGACGGACTCACGGTAGTTTCGGCTCAGGCTGGTTCCTCTCTGTTCGGAGCCTTCGCTTCCCGGACGGTGAAGTAGTGTAAAGTCAGTGAAAATAGGTTAACCTAAAACAGACCGGATGCGGAAATAACTTGAGCCGACCTTGCCAAGCGAGATATCTTTCTTGGTGACACTGGAAAGGTGTTCGCGTCATAGCCCAATGGTCCCGGGTTCAATCCCAGGCCCTGGCATATTTTCGTGAGGCTATTCCCGCATCTAACGAAGTTTAGGTGTATTGGTAAAATTGTTCAGATGGTTGAGAGTAAGATCGGAGCTCCATAAATCCTTTTCGGGTATGGTGTAAAAACCAATTCCAACAGCCACCACCACATAATATATAATGACCTAATGGGAAGTCATAATAACACAAGAATGATCAGCCTTGTATTTATTGAGTAAGCAGGTGTAGAGTCAGCAAGTCAGCAGTAACAAAGCAGGAATATTAAGCAACAATAATAGTTATATCTTGGGTTATACAGGAACAATTGGTGATTCTTCAATAGACGTAATGGTGAATGTTGATCTACCTAAGTCCCAAAGTGTGAGGACTAAGTAGGTGGAGTGGTCTCTAGCGAATGCGAGACACTACGTGGCTATGATCAGGGTCTATGGTAGAATGTGCAAAAGAGTCATTCCCCAAGTGAATGCGAGGCACCTCAGCTTGTGTGGGAAGCGTATGGTAGAGTGCGAGGTGTGTCTGTGGGAGTGTGTGTAGTGTTTTCCAGTGTGTGGAAAGACCGCGCCCTAATGTCCGGAAGGTGTGTACTTCCATGGGCGTTTTAGCTCGAGTGTGAAATATGCAGAACATGCATTCTACAAGTGTTGTGATTGAGGAAAGATGAATCAGTACCGAAAACTCAGCATTGAACTTCCGTTCACCAGCCTCCACCACATCAAGTAGCAAAACTACAGTCGTAACCATTAGTTACCTATATGAACTAGGATATTTCTGTATATAAAGTAGATGAGGAAACTAGGATCATCATACAAATGTATTGTATGACAAAACCGTTGAAACAGCTTCCCTCTAGGTCAGGACTTTAGGCAAGAATGTTAAGTGCGGGCGTACCGCCACCCTTGTGTACACTATGTGGACCGGCGTCGGGACGCTTGCCATCATGTTCCCGTCTATTTTGACTGCCTTTGGATACAATAATATGTTGAGCCCCCCTCACCCCCCATGACATATTGTCATCATCATATATATTGCCAGTAGGGGGCAATAACTGAAAAAATTGCCGTCAAAATAGACGCGAACTTAACCACGGCGATCAACAAATGTAAACATGATGGCTGGGGAGGCGTCGGACCTTTGCAATCATGTTCCCGTCTATTTTGAATGCCATTGGATACAATATGTTGAGGGGGGGCTTTGCCCCCCTCACCCCACCATGACATATTGTCATCATCATATATATTGCCAGAAGGGGGAAAATAACCGAAAAAAAATCTCCGTCAAAATAGACGCGAAGTTAACCGCGGCGATCGCCCCATGTAAACAATGACGACCGTACCGTGCGTACGCCCGGAATCTACATCCATCCCGGACTTTAGTAGTGGAGGGTGTAAGAAACTGGTGAAACAACTCCATACTTAGTCCTTACGATACGAGAGCGTAATTAAGACACTGGTGTAATGGCTCGTACTCGTAAAATCCCAGAATTCCAACATATAAGTTCCTCCAGAGACTCCCATAGAAGTCTAGATCTGGATTGTAAGAGAGAGCGTAAGACACTGGTGAAACGGCTCTTTATCATGCAATACCCTAACATATACAGTCTTCAGATGATCTACAAGGAAGTCTTCCTCTGCCTTCTTTCACCGTCACACGACAGGGCCACCATCAAGGACCAGGACATCGTAGGGAATACCAGGCATCCACGTCTTCAGAGATCGTTGGAACCTGCCTCTATCTTCCCCTTGAGACACCTAGAGGATCCTCGATCGTGCTGCTATATATAACCTATCCATGTCTTATGTAACATAATGTAATAATAATAATAATAATAATTATTATTATTATTATTATTATTATTATTATTATAACATAGCACCTCTACCAATATGATTTGTGTGAATAAGAATTATCTATGTTTGTACTCTGCGTTATATTATCCTCTATTGCCTTCGTGCTTGTATTCTTGTGTGTTCTCATCTTCTCCAGTCGAGTAAGAACCTACCTATAAAGTCAATACAACCCCAGTAAAAACTTGGTATAACAAAGATTAATCCAGACGAACAAAGGATAGAATAGAAGAGAGAAGAGTAATCCAGAAGAACAAAGGATAGAATAGAAGAAAGAAGACTAATTAAGAAGAACACAAGAAGATAATGAATTGTAAATAGAGACTGGAAGACTGGCATAATAGTCCCCCTATATAAGGGCAAAGGGGAAAGAGGAGTGTGTGGTAACCACCGAGGAATATGTCTTCTAAGCGTAGTAGGGAAGGTATACAGTAGGGTAGTGATTGAGAGAGTGAGAGTGAGAACGGAGAAATGGATAGGCGACGAGCAGGGAGGTTTTAGGAAGGGAAGACGTTGTGTAGATCAGATTTTTACCCTGAATTGTGTTGTGGAGAAATATCTGGAGAAGAAACAAAAGGTGTATGTTGCCTTTATGGACTTGGAGAAGGCCTATGACAGAGTGGATAGAGAAGGTTTGTGGAAAGTACTTAGAATATACGGAGTAGAGGGCAAGTTGCTGAAAGCAGTGAAGAGCATGTATGAGGGTGCAAAGGCGGCAGTACGTGTGGAGAGTGAGCAGAGCGAGTTCTTTGACCTGAATGTTGGTTTGAAACAGGGGTGTGTGATGTCCCCGTGGTTGTTTACTGTATATATGGATGGAGTTATGAAAGAAATACTATCAAGAGCAGTGGATGTTGGTGTATCGCTGAAAAGGGAGGGAATTGAGTGGAAGCTACCTATACTGCTGTTTGCGGATGATACAGTTCTGATGAGTGATAATGAATGGGAGTTGCAGGGTCTGGTAAATGAGTTTGGAACAGTGTGCGAAAAACGGAATTTGAAGGTAAATACGGGGAAGAGCAAGGTTATGGTCTTCGAAAGGGGTGAAGTCACAGAGTGTGAGGTGAAGCTGAACGGTCAGGCTATGGAGATCGTCAACTCTTTTAAGTATCTGGGCAGTGTGTTGAGTAAAGATGGGACTATGGATGAAGAAGTGCGGGAGAGGGTACAACAGGGGAAGAGGGTTGTAGGAACGCTAAAAGCAGTAACAAGAAATAGGGTGGTCAGTATGGAAGTGAAGAAGTCCTTGCATGACAGTGTGGTAATCCCGACACTGACTTTCGGAAGCGAAGCATGGACGTTGGTTGAGAGACTCAAACCAAGAGTGAGAGCAGTGGAAATGAATTACATAAGGAGTGCGTGCGGAGTTACATGGAGGGATAGACAGACTAATGAGGAAGTAAGAAGGAGGTGTGGTGTGGAGGTAGATGTGCTGGAAAGTGTGAAAAGGAACAACTTGAGATGGTTCGGCCATATGGAACGTATGGAAAGCGAGAGAATGACTAAGAGGGTGTACGAGAGCGAGGTGGAGGGACAGAGGGGGAGAGGTAGACCGAATATGAGGTGGAAGGATGGAGTGAGGAAGTACATGAACGAAGGCGGTGCTGGTTGGGGGGAGGGGCGTCGACTGACTGGGGACAGAGGTGCATGGGGGCGGTTCGTTCGTGGCCACCCCTTCGGGGATCACGGCGTCAGGCAATAGATAGATAGATAGAAATAGAGAAAAAGAATAAATAAATAAAAAGGAGCACGTCACAAGGAAAGCATAAACCCTCAGGGAAAGGCAGTTAGTAAGGCATCTTACTTCCCGAACCTCAACTGGAAATGGAAAGAAGGTTGAGGAAAATGTTTAACGAGGTACTGAGAAATGAGAGAATCCCAGAAAGATGGAATGAAGCGAGAGTAACGCTATTACACAAAGGAGGGTACAAGAGTAAAACGGAACTGAAAAGCTACAGGCCAGTGACAGTAACAAATACAATAGGGAAACTCTTCTGCGGGATATTGAAGGAAAGGATGAATAGAGCCATAGAGAGAAACGGAATAATAAGTGACGAACAAAACGGGTTCAGAAGAGACAGGAGGGGGACATAATATTTATATACTAAACGAAGTGGTAGGGAAATTGAAAAGAGGGAAGAAAACAGGATACTGTGCATTTTTGGATATAGAAAAAGCATATGATAGAGTAAATAGGGAACTGCTGTGGAAAATAATGGCAAGGAGTGGAATACCAGAAAAGTATATCAACATCATAACATCGATGTACCAGGGCACAAAGGCGAAGTACGTGCTAGGAAATATAGAAACGGGATGGGTAGAAAGCAAGAGGGGAGTAAGACGGGGGTGTGTACTATCGCCGCTACTATTTGCGCTCTATATGGAAGAAATGACACAGAGGATAAAAAGAGTGGGGGAGGGGATTCAGATAAACAAGGAAAGACTGGGGGTACTCCTATTCGCTGACGATGTAGTCCTGATGGCAGAAACAGGAAGAGGGTTGCAGAGACTGCTAGAGGAAGCAACGAGATTCGGAGAGGAATTGGAAGTAAGTTTCAGTAAAGAACAATGGCATGGGAGATTATGGAGTGCGACAAGATTAAGAGCGAATAGCTATGAAATAGTGCGCGGGCTGTGGAAAGGACTAGGAGTACCTGCAATTATGTATGGCATGGAGGCGGTGGAAACGACAGAGGCAGAAACGAGAAAATTAGAAACGGTACAGAATAAAATCGGAAGGACGGGATTGGGGGCAACTAAACACGTAGCACAAGAAGCAATCCGAGGAGAAATGGGGTGGAGTACGTTTGAAGAAAGGATAGGAAAAGCTAAAGGGAAGTACAAAGTGAGGCTAGAGGGGATGGAGGAAAATAGGTGGCCAAAGAAGTTATACAGATGGGCGAGCGAGGGAAGTAAATGGAACAGGGAGTGCAAAAGAAGGCTGGAAAGGATAAATATAATACATGACCATATGACGTGATAGGTAGGTCTAAAAAACTGTCCCTAGTACTATCCTTCTACTCTAAACTTTCCCTCTTAATAACGTTTCTGAGCCAGTACCGATACAAAGGTCAGCCCTGTGGACCTGCGCGGTCTGCGGGCGGGTTCAAAAGAAGAAGAAGAAGAAGAAATTGAATTGGATTGTATTTGGGTAGTTCTAGGCATATTGTGGATCGTGCGTCTGGCCGTAATGGAGGGTGGCAGGATGTGTCGCAGTCTGATATACATATCCATTTTCTTGGCGTTTTGCGTGGTTTCTGTCAAGGTATGATATGTATTATGTTATGTTACATTTTATGTTATATAGCCTAGGCTAGGCTATTGTAGTGAGTCGGTAAATTGTTGTGTAGGTGTTGCTCTCTCCTGAAACCCATAGGCTAGACCTAAATGTTTCCTAGGCTGGAGAAGCTAGCCAACTTGGGAAAATATTACCGAAACTAGGCTAGGCTAGCCTAGCACTAATTTTCCCATGGTTTTTCATTTTGGTTTTAGGTAGGCCCTAGGGTAAAAAATTACCGGTAAATCTACAGTTATAGCCTAGCCTACTACCCACCCCTCACCACCTCCTTTCTTCAAAAATGCCTTTTAGCATGTTTTGGGATGGTTCAGCAGACGCGGAAACTGGAAAAAAACTTATTTTGATACCAAATTATCACCAACCAGGTAGGCTAAGGCCTAAGAGTTTTTCAGGTAATTTGTTGTTGTTTTTTAGGCTATTTGATAGCCTAGGCCTATAGGCCTACAGTGTTGTTTAATAGCCTACCGAGGACCGTCGCATTTTAGTATTTTTGATAATTATCCCGAATAGGCCTAGACTCGCAGCGTTATTATAGGCCTAGCCTACATAATTTATTAGGGAAAGTGAAGCTCTATGGAATCCTTATAATATACTCACATAGTCAACATAGATTCCGTTGTGGTAGAATAGTTTTGATAAGTTTTGTAACTCTCGATTATGTTGATAAAAATAGAGTCCCGCGCGTAAACAAACTCTTCTTCACTCCCGCAATCTTGAGAGCACGTGTTCGCAATGGAGTACGGACGTGTTCGCAATGGAGTACACTCGCTACGGTAAAGTGTTATGTTCTACAAAGATGTTACTGTAGGCTATGTCTAATAGGCCTAGGACCTATACACATTTGCAATATTACATTGTGCTTGTATTTATGTTTCATAGTTTTCCCGGTATTTGTTCAATCCTTTCTGGCATTTTTCTTTCCCATTTCCCTTGTAGTTTTAGTAGGCTATTATTACATATATTTGCTCTTGCGCACGAATCGGCGCATATTGTTGCCATTCCTTCTCTCAGCTGACAAAGACGTCAAACAGCCCGGCAGATTTGTAACTGTTATGGCCGCTTGTGCAGGTTGTAGTCTCTCCTGTCAGAAATTGGGGGACATTTTGCGAACCAAGGAAGCTACATGGGATTTTCTTGTTCAGCATAAGTTAGTCTTGGCAACTGGTAAGTGTAGTACATGTGGCAGTGAATTGCAAGTGAGTGAAAATAGACAACAAAAGAAGTTTAGCCTAGATGTGACAAACAGAATAAAGAATACGTTCACCATGCACTCAGGAAATCACGATGTAGGTATAATGTTAGTGCTGTGAAAGACACATTCTTTGAAAATGCCCACATCCCCATTCCCAAAGTCCTCAATATTGTGTATTGGTTCTGCATAAACAAATTACCTTATCAAGATGTAGTCCTTCAGTGCGATGTTAGCCTCAGTACGTTAGTTGACTGGTATTAATACACCAAAAATCTGTCTAAAGATGTCAAATAGCGGGGGTGTGGGGGCGGCAGCCCCTAGTCATAATACTAGGTTAGGTTAGGTTAGGCTAATGTCCTTTCAAAGGGGTATAGGCACCCATAATACCAAAAAGATGTCAAATAGCGGGGGTGTGGGGGCAGCAGCCCCCATCCATAATACTAGGTTAGGTTAGGTAAGGTTGTTAGGTTAGGCTAGGCTAATGTTCTTTCAAAGGGGTATAGGCACCCATAATACTAGGTTAGGTTAGGTAAGGCAGGGTGTCAAACGACGCTGTTTTTTTGAGTGATAACGCAAATTAACTTTTTGTATAATGATAACAGAAACTCCCCCAAACTTTTTTTTTTTTTTTAGAATCAAAAAAGGTAAATTGACATAATTTTGGTCTCCATATTTTCCATCTTAATTGCTTTTAGATTAAAGGAAATACTGTTTTAGACGCCTAAATTCTCAAAAAAATCACGGGGGGGGGCATGCCCCCGGACCCCCCTAGAGCTCGTGCCTTCACCGCTCCGTCGCGCTATAATGATAACAAAATAATAAACCATAATGATAACACAATTCATATTTTGTGGATTGACACCCTGGGTAAGGTTGTTAGGTTAGGCTAATGTACTTTCAAAGGGCTATAGGCACCCATAATACTAGGTTAGGTTAGGTTAGGCTAATGTCCTTTCAAAGGGGTATACGATAGTAAACACTAGGATAGCCTATACCTGGTCAGACGGAAGAAGAAGAGTCCTGGTGTAATCTCCTTGAATGTTATATACCATAAAAAGTGACCCTTTGTGTCTCTGATATTAATGCAAAATCCGAGCCAACTTTGGACAAAACTTTGCTTGCATATTTTCAAAGTTACCTTTTGTGTCTATGAAATTATGGAAACTCCGAGCCAACTTTGGACAAAACTTGGCTCGGATTTTTAGAAAATGCTCTTTTGAGTCTCTG
>JAGKTK010031200.1:0-13976 GCA_018397895.1 Paralithodes camtschaticus | reverse complement strand
TGTGTATATGCATATATGCATATATAGTTTGTAAGGCCAGACTGCCTAGTAAGGACCTTGAGGTCTGTGTATCTATGTAGCTCTATGTAGCTCTCTCTCTCTCTCTCACTGTGAGTCATTCTCAGCACGCCCCGGTAACCTACTACCCGTTCCCGCGTCCATCTTCACTGTCTGTCTAGATATATGTATATCTGTGTCTGCATGTATGTCTAATTTGACTGTCTGTATGTCTATCTATGTGTCTGTCTGTATATATATATATCTATCTGTGTGTCTGCCATTCTCCGCACGCCCCCGTAACCCGCCTCCATCTCCACAAGGGCCCCCCAGCGACACACCCCAGGCCAATAAAAGTAAAGTGCTTGGCCTCATCCCGCAGAGGTAATTAGGATCACAGTGGCCCCGGGTGTCGCTACCTTTATCTTGGGAGTCACTACCTTTATCCCGGGGGATGCTGGGGCATCTCGTGAACTCAGAGTCAAAGGGTAAAAACTTGCTTAACCAAACGTCATTTGGTAAAAGTGCTATCCTTCACCTAACGTAAATAACCCTGATATCACAAGTACGGTACATTAATGTTGGTAATATACAATTATAATCAGTGTATTTAACACGAATCTGTAAACCGTACCTCTATTAAGTTTAATTTTACAAGTAATAATATTTATATACAATAACATTGCTCATGAGTTTTAGTAAATGCAACAACATTAATGTTATGGCTACTCAAATGTAGTGCACAAGGGAGATGGCACCATCTCTGGAGGAGGTCTATCTATATCTATCTACGGTATATACTCAGGCACATACCCCCCCTTCTATAATACATATAGTTATTATTAAAGATATACATATTACCGGCCAAATGACTGGACTGCGAAATCTACCTGTCAGTCCATCTCTTTTGACGCAAATTCCGAGCCAAATGTCAAATTACGATCAGCCGAGAGTGGAGAGGTACCAATAAACCACACCAGATTAAATACCGGTACCCCCTTCCTTTAAGGGGAGGCAGACCGTTAATCTGGACCCCCTTCTCCCTAATGTTTAGCCCCACTAGTTTTGAGATTATAAGACGTTCAGCCCTTTTGTTTGGGGATTTTATGACCTTTCGCCCCATTTCGTTGTCAATTTTAAGACCTTTCGTGCCATTTAGGTGTCGATTATTTCCTGGCGAGCGAAAGCGAGCCTGCAATTTTAAGAGGAACCGGCCTTTGGCCGGAACAAATTTCTACCAAAAAATGTACAAATATATCTTGAAGGGGGGTCTAGGGGGTGATTTTCTAAGATTGATGGAGGTCTAGGGAGGAAAATAAACAAATATATGAATAAATTAATTAATAGACCAAACAAACGGACAGTCTCCCATATCCCCTGGTGGTCATGTAGGCTATCTCTGTAGGCTACTGTACATAATTACCAAGCCAATTTCTCCATCTCATGAAAACTAATGATTTTCTCTAAATGATTGTTCACCCTTCAGCACAAGCTTGTACCGAAAATAATGAAACGTATAGTTCTGGAGTCACTTCTCAAAGCTATAGGAAAAAAAAAATTGCCTTACAGTATTTGCATTAGAAAATACATTATGATACTGTACCTATTATCCGATTATCGTTAACATATGGGGCAAATTAGTTTGAAAATAATACAATCACTTACCGTTATTGTAAAACGCCATTTGGGACTGGTAGGAATAGTGTTCCTGAGGAAGGGAAAGGGAGAAAAGATTTAGCAATTTAAAAATAAAAGTATCGAGTTTAACTGTAGTCCTATTGTATATAATGATTTCGTAATTAACGATTGCCCTGTTGCTGTGTTATAACCTTCACAAATTACTCAGTGTACCGAGGGAACGGTCCCCTAAAGGAGGGACCTAGGTCCTTGATAGTCGATACTTTAGGTCTACTGTGTATGTAATGATCCAAAAGTGGTCCAGTAATTGGTATCCTAGGCTATATGGCACCTACATGACCGGGAGGCACAGCGGTGGCGGTAACAGGAAAATAGGAAAACACACAGCTACAATATACACAATCTTACCCTCAAGAATTTAAATAACAACAATAACAAAAGTAATAAAGTGTAAGAGCCATAAACCATATCTGTCTTCGTAGCGCAATGGATAAATGCACGGAATTTCGGCGTGAGCATCCTAGGTTCGAATCCCTGGACTGCCACATGTATTTCTTGATTTCATTAATTGAGATTAGGAGTAAAGTCGGTTTGGTGGAGGTAACATAATAATCCAGGTATGATTATATTGTATCTAAAGTATTACTAAGTGCCAGAAGAAAATAGAATACATAGCTAGCGGTACAGATCTTTGTTAAGCATAGTGAACTATGGTTGGATACGTAATGGTGAACATAATGATCCTATTGTTTAACCCTTTCAAGCTCCAATACGCATTTCTGTTCTGTTTGTCCAGCTATTATTAAACGATGTTATTCAGATTAGGAAGGGTATATAGAGGGTTAAGTGAGATAGTCTTTATCCTTATAATTCCCACAGATCCTTCTTAAGCTGTCTAAAATCGTCTAATGATAGCCAAAATAAACTGCTAAAAGGCAGTAGAGCTTCAAAGGGTTAACACATGAAGTCAAATAAATACCACCTTCCCGTAACACATCGTTGTGTTACCGTACTCCTTGGTAGTAATAGTTGTGCATGGTCTGTTACGGTATAGGTCTTGGAGCATCCCGTGCGTCTTGTTACTACTCAATAATATCTCCCGTCGGACGCATTATTTTACTATTAGAGGAAATTTATTGGGGTGCAGCTCGCTTCTTGCCTAAGGTGGTGGTGGTGGTGGTGGTGGTGGTGGGTGGGTGGGTAGGTGTGTGGGTGGGTGTGTGTGTGGGTGTGTGGGGGTGTGTTGATCATTATATCAATTATGTATCTGATATTCTGAGAGTTTGGTCCACGAATAGAAGCAATAATGCTGCGAAATTGTGTCGGACTTAAACTTTTATCTAGGTTGATGTTAGATGAATATAGTTAAATCGGTTTAATAAATACGTTACCGGTACGATAATTATGTTAGTTTTTTTTAACTAGGTTAAATTAGGGTAGTTGGGCATCATTATAAGTAGGCGAGAGATCTTAACTTCTATCCGCTGTACCGGTAACTTAAAAAGGCCTGGAACAAATGGTCCGTAAATTATCACACCTATTCCCTGGCTGACTTTCCCTAAATGGTAGAAATATCAACTCGATTAGGCCTACTCTAATAGTTTGTGAGTTATGGCGGATAGAAATTAAAAGATATCTCTCGCCTATTAAAAGATATCTCTCGCCTATTAAAAGATATCTCTCGCCTATTAAAAGATATCTCTCGCCTATTAAAGATATCTCTCGCTTATTTACAGCTAATAGACTATAGTCCAATGTTGAATGCGAACAGGGAACAAAAACAGAATACTAAAATTATGCATGGTTGGAGATGGAGTGGGTGGTTGTAGTATTTGGCAGACTGGGAAGCTATAGCTGGCACCTTCCCCATCATAATCTTATTACGAATACAAAGTAGCTCCAAGTAACTTACTATTGAACTGTTAGCTATTTTAACAAACCATAGCCAATTTTATAGACACTAGGGTGACATTCATCAGGGTGAGAGGTGTGGTTCTTGTGGAATGTGTTAGATAGGTTAGGTAGCTAATCTGACCCATTCCTCTGCCAAAATACTAATAATTAAATAATGGCACGGAGTAATATCTATTTCTTTGTATTCTAGCTCACATTAGATACCGGTAATCTTTATGTCGATAAAGGTAAAGTTGAGCAGCGTGAGTATTGAATGGTGGGGTTGTTGGAGAATGTGGCAGACTCGGTGGCTAGCTGGCCAGGCCCCTCCTCCGTCATAATGCTAATAAGAATATAAAGTGGCCCTCTATGTCTCCCACGTCGAGGCTTCGCTAGATAGGGAGCCTGAAGGGGAGGAGGGCAGCGGTGGTGGGAGGATAGGGAAGGGGAGGAGGGCGAGGAAAGGCAGGGGAGGGGAGGAGGCCGAAGAAAGGAAGGGTTCGGGGGGGAGTGAGGGGGAGGGGAGGAGGAGGAAGGGAGGGCAGAAGAAAGGGCGAGGAAGGGGAATTTGGGAAGGGGTGGGGGGGGGGGGACAAGCGAGCGAGAAGTGGAGATAGTAAGTAGATGGGAATAATAATAATATATGGAATAAAATTAAGGATGTTATATAAGAAATGAGAGATGATAGAGAATAAGGAAGGCAAGCTACCGGGTATTTTCTAAGTGAAAAGTAGGTACTGTACATACTGTACATATTTATGAAATTTTGACATAACATACATTTTATAATAATCCCCTTTCCTTTATAAAGGCCGTGTAGAAAAATATCAAACCTATTTTTTTTTTTTTTTTTTTTTTTTAGGATGAGGTCACGAGGAACGGAATCCTTTTACCTTGTCATAGACCTATTTTACTGTTAGGCGATCAGAACAGAGGCAAGGGTGTGAGGAGATTGCCCAAATATCTCCACCAGCCGAGAATCGAACTCGATCCTCCCGGTTAGAAACCCAGCGCTCTACCCAATGTCGCTACTGGTCACCCCTAACCCTGGTATTACCTGCCGCATATCAAAGGAATATTAATGGACTGAATGTGGAGATGGTTCGGCCATATGGAACTTATGGAAAGCGAGAGAATGACTAAGAGGGTGTACGAGAGCGAGGTGGAGGGACAGAGAGGGAGAGGTAGACCGAATGAGAGGTGGAAGGATGGAGTGAGGAAGTATATGAACGAAGGCGGTGCTGGTTGGGGGGAGGGGCGTCGACGGACTGGGGACAGAGGTGCATGGGGGCGGTTCGTTCGTGGCCACCCCTTAGAAGGGGATCGCGGCGTCAGGCAATAGATAGATAGATGTCATATTTGTAACATACTATGTGGTACCAACTCTGTAAATTGCTAACTGAATAAATATTATTATTATTATTAGATAGAATGTTGATTTATGAGAGAAAATTATACTGCCCACTGTACACATAGGCTAAACTTATGATGGTTCCATATCTAATTTTGATTACTGTATACTGCGTTTATTATTGCGTGTGCCAATTTTGATACCTTTATCAAGAAATGCACAATTCTTCTACCTTACTGCTTCGCTACAGGTTGTTTTCATCAATAAACAGTGGTATTATTTGGAAACAACCATCAGAAAATACGTTTTCCCCATTATCCATCGATCTTAAGACACGGTCCCCGATAGTGGGGAGGGCTATGAAATGAAGTACGGGGAAGTTGAGGGATAAAAATAGAAAGAATGCAATAATAACGTATTTAACCCATTCCCTGCGGGTGACGTTCCGGAACGCATAGGCAATTTACAGTTTCTTACAGTTTCGTACAGTAGATCCTCTGGAAAAAGGCAAACTAGGCCTGTGTATCCAGCTCAGTGCCAGTACTTGCACTACTGCGGTCGTTCACTGTGTTGGCGGCGGCGGCAGCAGACGCAACATTTTTACTATTCTGTATTTTTGCTTTATAATCAAACTTCAAATCTTGTCTTCCCCATGCTTTATCAAGATTACTTTCAATCTTCCTTATTGATTCGGAATCGACTACATACTGGGGCAGTGCGTTCCACTCATTTACCACTCTATCACAAAATGAGTTCTTTGCCTTTTCAAGCCTATTTCTTTCTTTGTAAGTTTTCTTAAGAGTGTCCTCTCATTCTTGTTCCCTCCCGCATCAAGAAGATACCTTCACACACATCCTCATCATACATTCCTGACACTATCTTAAGTCTCTATCATATCCCCTCTCTTTCTCCTATATGCCAGTGTCGGAAGCCCGAGTGTCCTCAACCTCTGCTCATAGCCCGCATTCTTCAACATTGGTACTAGCTTGCTAGCTCTCCTCTGCACTTTCTCCACTGCTTCTATATCCTTTACCATATATGGAGCCCACACCTGGTTCGCATATTCCAGGTGCGGCCTAACCAGCGCTGTATAGAGATTCCCGAATATTTCTTCGTCAAGTGACACAAATGTCCTCCTTATCAGCCCTACAATTCTATTGGCTTTGTTTATCTTTTCCGCTAAATGTTCTGAGAAATTTAACTTATTGTCTATCACTACTCCTATATCCTTTTCTGCATTCACTTCCTCCATCGCTTCATACAATATACTGTATCCTACCTTGTCTATCTTGCTTGTCCCAATCCGCATGTACTTGCATTTTTTTTGGATGAAAAGGCATTAACCAATGTTCAGACCATCCCTTCATGCCCTCCACATTTCCTTGAAGAAAACCTACATCTTCCTTACTCCTCACTCTTCTATACAGCTTAGTGTCATCCGCATACAGGTATATCTCACTTCCATTGGTTATAACTTCAGGTAAGTCGTTGATAAATATAACGAACAGTAGTGGTCCCAACACAGATCCCTGAGGTACCCCACTTGTAATTTCCCTCCACCCCGAGCCTATTCCATTCACCAGTACCCTCTGTCTCCGATCTTTCAGGAAGGCTTCTATCCATTTCACACATTTCTCCCCTATACTATAGCTTCTAACTTTCTCTACTAACCTTTTATGTGGGACCTTATCGAAGGCCTTCATAAAATCGCAATATAACACGTCTATAACATCACCATCCTCCAGAATTTGCATCCAATCATCTACCACCTTAATTAGCTGAAGTACCGTCGACCTCCCTGGCAAGAATCCGAACTGTCTCCCACTGAAAAGTTGGTATATGCTCCATTATTCCTTCTCTAATTACCGTTTCCATTAGTTTACACACAACACTTGTCAAACTGACTGGTCTATAATATCCTGGGTCATTTCTCTTTCCCTTCTTAAATATAGCTGTTATGTTCGCCTCTCTCCAGTCCATCGGGATTTGTCCTGTATTAAAAGATACCTCAAATAACATTTTTAATGGCTCTACTAACATCTCACCTCCTTCCTTTATGATTCTTGGATGTATCCCATCCGGTCCCGGGGACTTACTGCTGTTCATTTTTTCTATATCCCTCCTTATTCTATCTAGCATGGGAAAACTCTATTAGTTCTAGTGCTGGTGCCTGTTTGATGGGAATAATAGGCACTGCATCAACCGACTCCACTGTTAGTACCTCCCCAAAGTATTTCCCCAGCACCTCTGCTTTCTCCTTATCAGTTTCTGCTCTATTCCCATCATCCAGGTCTCCTATCAGTTCTGGGATACCTACTCTTCTTGTTAACTTTTCCTGAATATACTTCCAGAATATTTTTGGATTATCCTTCACATTTCTAGCAATCTCTCTCTCCCTCTCCTTCACCCCCCTCCTTGTCTCCCACCTTATTTTATTGTTTATTTGTCCTTACTGGTACACATTTGGATACAGCATTCTCCAGTTTGACTCTAATCTTCCTCCACATTCCTTCAGCGTCTTCACCATTCAAGTATTCCCCCCCAGTCAATGTCCAAACACCGTCTCAGCAGCAATTTCCAGGCTCTAAAAGCCTGTAAAAGCCGTAGAAATTGAGTGTCAGTGGGCGGGAGCGTGAGGGACCCCCCTCAGAGCAGCCAGCCGCTCACTGAGGGAGACTGTCTCGCGCGGCTGTCTCACAACAGTGTTGCCGAGCGAGCGAGAGCTAATAATTAGCGAGTTTTCCCGAATGTATATGGCAACGCTGTGGGTGAACCCCGCCACCTACGAAGCTCGTTCTGGTCTCATTTTGAAGCTATTTTCGCCTAGTTTTCGGCAGAATACAGTTCATTTAATGCAGATGCTTGATTATCATTCAGGAGTGCCTGAATATGCCCTAAATAGCGCAAATATACCCGCATCATGTTTTTTTTAAACTCATAAAACCTGAAATATGGAAACCCCAAGTTAGCCTATCTATCTATGGGCTAAAGTTGGGTCGGGTTTAGCAATATTTAAAAGTAAAATATAACAGTACCGTAGCCTAACCTAGACCTAGTACGTAGAATATAAGACTAACCCTTACCTACCAGGTAGTGCGTGTCTCTATTACCCAGTGCATGAGATACAAGACGAACCCTTGTCTACCAGGTAGGCTATAATAGTACCAGTACGTGTCCGTACTACCAAGAAGCCTACATGAGATACAAGACTAAAAAGTTTACCTACCACATAGTAAGTATCCCTGATTCCCTAGTACCCAGTAGGCTACATACTTACGGTACCCTTACCAACCACCTAGTACAGGGCGGGTGCCCAACCCCAAAAAGGGTTGAAATAGGGGAGCTATCCCCCCGCCAAAGGCGGCTTTCTAGGGCCTTTCCTAGCTGATGCTGAGAGGATTGGGTTCTAGTCATGTGGTGATGGGCTGGTCTATCAGAGTGAGAACTGAACGATCTCTGCCATACCCATAGCTTACTCTGACTGTTCCTTTTACTTATATATTTTCTAGATCTCAAGTGACGGCGTCTCTTGCGTGGATTGACCTCCTAATCTACCAAGATTGGAAGCCAAAGCGTCACATCTTTCCTTTGCCCCTCAACTTTCTCTTCATAATTGCTGAGGAGCACAGGGCCCTGGGTGGGGCTTTGGTTTCCCGGGCGTTTCCGCACCCTCCTCAGCTCCCCGCCATGGAGTGGCTTCGGTCACCCAGGCTTTATTGTGGTCGGCAGGGAGGGTTCTGTGGGGGCGCTCGGTTATGGCCTTGGCCTTGCTCGGGGCCTTGGGGCTGTTCGGCCACGCAGCTTGGGGAAGAAAAAAAACAACAACAACAACAACAACCACCTAGTACAGTGGTCAGCAACCCTTAAAGCTAGAAGAGCCATTTTTTAAAGGTTTCATAAAAAAATTGTACTGTGGGAGCCGCAATACAAAACAAAAACTGGTCTCATTAACCAAAATCTACAGTACTTCAGAAATAAGAGAATATACCCTACTTCTGAACTAAACAAATTATAGTGATATAGTTTAATATACTGTACTGGTATTCACAAGCTTAGGAACATGTGTCACATTTCTAGAAATCATAACAATTGATACCTATATATCTTTTCGAAGTTGAATAAACAAATCAAATGTTGCCTTGAATGTGTTATATTATGCTTTCATTTTGAAGGAAGAATTATTATTTCTGAAGCTTCTGGAGCCACACAAGTGTCCTGGAAGAGCCGCAGGTTGCCGACCCCTGACCTAGTACATATCGTCTATGGGAGAATATATACAGCCATTTTAAAAACAATTTTAAACTTTACAGGTTTATCTCCTTTAATATATATTAGCGAGGCCTGTCACATTCATTAATATGGTCATTCCATAATGGACTTCCAAATTTCTGAGAAAATTCTTGGTCAGTCTCCTAAATAAATACCAAAATTCTTAGTCATTAGGCCTATTCCTAAATATACACAGTTTAAATTGGAGTTAAAATTAGTTCATAATTATTACCATATGTACGGTATATGAAAGTGATAACATAAAATGCAGTATAAAATGGAATGAATGAAATGGAAATGAGTGAACTGGAAATATAAATATACATAGGCCTAGCCTAGTAGATAACTTTAGAGCAATCAAGGGGAGATAGTTATGGGATCATTTTGGTGCATTTAGTAAGCAGAGCTCTATTATGAATAGCAAGCTACCACTTTCATTAAAGAGAAAACTCTCCAACCAATGTGTGCTTTTTGTACTAATATATGAATCAGAAACTTGGGTATAGCCTAAGCCTAGCCTAACCGATCAAAGTACCTAGAATGTAAACTTTGAGAGGCCTTTGTCCAGCGCACTGAAGTTAGTTACTTATTTACTTTTTACTGGTTCCTTGTTGGCACTTCATATCAATAAGTAATAAGTTTTAGTTACATTTTACGTATTCAATATACAAATCCATTACGTAAAAACTAGGGTTGGCATGATTAAAATCAAAATTATTTATTTTGTATTAACCTTTGTCTAGTGGGGTGTTTTGGGCATATTCAGGCCCTCCTGAATGATCAATCAAGTATCTGCATGCAAAGAAATGTATTCAGCAAAAAACTAGGCGCTAAAAGCTTCAAAATGCGACCAGAACGAGCTACGTAGCACTCATGGTTCTCATGCAGTGGTGCCACCAACATGGGAGTTTAGCGTATAGCGGCATATTTTTTCCCACTACGCTCACTAATGGTAACACTGCCGTCCTCTCGAGAACAGAGGGAGCGTGAGTCAGTGGGTAGCGGTAAGCCCTGGGTGTCGGACGTGTGGCCTGCTGCGTTCCCGGCCATTTGCACTAGATTTTAACCCTTTAAAAGCCTTTATAATGCTCCTAACTTGCTGCAAATTGGTGCACGACTTAAGTCGAGCGCCGCTCTTTAAGGGTTAAAATATCACCTTTCAAGTAATTATAAGTAATTTTGCGCTAATCTAGTCTACCAAAAAAAATACCCTCTTAAACATTATATACAGTACTGTAGTAACAAATCAACAATATTTTACATATTTCTAATAACATTTTGCACTAGTTCAAGAATTTAAGAAATTATATAAATTGTGTTCTTTCACAGAAAGATAATTAGGCAAGAATGTAGTTACCGGGTGTACCGCCCGTCTTGTTTACACTACGCCGACGCTCATCATCATGTTCCCGTCTATTTTGACTGCCTTTGGATACAAAAATACATTACCCTAACCAAACAACCTAACCTAACCTAACCTAGTGATGGGCTGGTCTATCAGAGTGAGAACTGAGCAATCTCTGCCATACCCATAGCTTACTCTGACTGTTCCTTTTACTTTTATATTTTCTAGATCTCAAGTGACGGCGTCTCTTCCGTGGATTGACCTCCCAGTCTACCTAGATTGGAAGCCAAAGCGTCACATTTTTTCCTTTGCCCCTCAACTTTCTCTTCATAATTGCTGAGGGGCACAGGGCCCTGGGTGGGGCTTTGGTTTCCCGGGCGTTTCCGCACCCTCCTCAGCTCCCCGCCATGGAGTGGCTTCGGTCACCCAGGCTTTATTGTGGTTGGCAGTAAGGGTTCTGTGGGGGCGCACGGTTATGGCCTTGGCCTTGCTCGGGGCCTTGGGGCTGTTCGGCCAGGCAGCTTGGGGAACAACAACAACAACAACAACCTAACCTAGTATTATAGATTTATAAGTAGGCCTATTTATTTTATTATAAGTATTTATAGATGATTTATGTTGTATATCGGTAGTGGTACACCCGGTAACTACATCCATCCTGATAATTATCTTTGCTCATTAACCCTCCTTGCCCGGCTGGGACCATAGCTCCATATTGAGTTTGCCCCTTACCACCCGGCTGGCCTAAATACAGTAGCTCCATAGCATTATTTCATGGCTTAAAACCACTTAAAACCGCACTTGAGAAAGTTTTGTTGTCTTAGCGGATGGTCCGTATAACCAACAAGAACAAAAACACATAGACAGTCAGTCAGGTGACTCCTGCTTGTGTGCAGGCCTAACAAAATCTTCTATTGATTTCCTGAGTCTCAAACGATGCATGAAAGCAGTCGACAGTGAAATGCTTACAATGATGAAATAAATCAGTAATCAAAAATCAATATTAATACAGAATACATAATCAATAATTAATTGTTAAGTGAATGCATATAGACCGTAACCATGGCTGCCGACACTGCATCGTCGAATTCGAACAGTTCTCAGTAGCATCACAAAATAGCCGGTCTTATTTCCCACCTCACACAATAACCGCTAAATGTACAGTGTTCTAGTCTTCACCCATCGCAAGATAACGCTGAGTACTGCCTCTGGTATATATATAACCTAGGGTAAGCTATTTATTTGCAGAGATATGAGTATTTTTAAATGCCGAAACTTGGGAATTTACACGGTTCTAGGCTAGCAGTGGCCAAAACTGACCTACCGTACTGTTTTTCACAATAAAAACTGAACCTCTGACATAATATAATCAAAGTAATAGCCTTTAACCCTCCAGCCACGGCTATGCATTATATATATATTCCTCGAAACCCGGGTGTTTTGGCCGAAAAAACGTCTAGGCTAGGCTACCGTATATTCGTTAATCAGACTGCTTCCCGCATTCCCGCGCATCCCCAAGCGTAGCTGTGTTATTTACCTGTAGAATGGCATTAAGTAGAGCTCTCTAAGTCAACTGGTTGAGCTGTGATGATGATTTCATTGGAGATAACTTTATGGCCAAAACAGCCACTTTACACCACTTTTCGATACTTAACAACAACATACAGGCACACACGAACAAGCGACGCTCTCCTTCTTGTGGCCGGAGATGCGGGGCGTCGGTCCAGCCGGCTGTTGTTTACATGCGTCGGACCGACGCCTCGCACACGAAGCTCACAGGCTTTCAACCACTGGCGTTCAAGAGGCCTTCCGGGTACCTGTTATATGCTTTTTTATGGGCGTTCAAGAGGTCTTCCGTGGTGAGAGGGTTAAGATGTAGGAATATACAGTATATACTTACAATATAATACATGTTTTGCGTAAAATGGAAGTTAGTGTTAAAAAAAAAAAAAAAAAAAATTAATCAAATAAATCTGATTTTAACCAATAAAGCACCAGCGACGCTTTTTATTTAAAGAAATATGATTTTTTTANTTAACCCGTACAGCACCAGCGACGCGCCTGACGCGTCGGCAATGTATGTAACGCTAAGCCCCAGAGACGCGCCTGGCGCGTCGCCCCCCTTGCGCCGACCGTGACCTCAGGTGTAGCCACTCAAGAGGGCTCAGATTTGTATGGGAACTGTGTACGTATCCCACGCAACCGTGCCGATGGTTGAAAACTCTCAAAGTCCACGTGCGTGCGCGCGAGCGCGCAATAACCTGATTTTTTGGATAATTGCCTTCAATTTTTTACTCTTATAAAATCCGTTTTCGGGGGCTCTGTAGGACCATTTTTTAAGCTTTTTGAGCGGTTTTTCGTGGTTTTTCCTTCATTCCTAACCCATTCGCTATTGTTTCTGGAATAAAACCATTTTTTGAAAACCGGCCGGGTTCTGGTGAACAAACATTACAAAACTAGCCGGGGCTGGACGGGTTAATAAAAAAACAAAATATTTTGATTTTTATTAAAAAAAATCTGATTTTTTTCCAACCCTGGTAAAAACAGATAGATTTGGGAAGGATGTAGTTTCTGGGTGTACGGTTGTCATGTTGTGCGCTCGCAGTTACGTTCCCGTCTATTTCGACGCTATAGGCTATTTTCTGCTATTTGCCCCCTGTCATTACTATATGAATACTAGGTTAGGTTAAGTTAGGTTGTTTGGTTAGGCTAATGTATTTTTATATCCAAAGGCAGTCAAAATAGACGGGAACATGATGGGAAAGGTCCGACGCCACTACGCGTAGTGTAAACAAGGCTGGCGGTACGCCCGCACTTAACCCTCCTGGCCCGGGCTGTATCTCCGAAGGACAGTGTGGGCTACCCGGGCGATCTGGCCGAAAAACGTCTAGGCCTAGGCTACCGTATTTTTGTTTATTTTAACTGCTAGAAATTTCCCACGGATCTATAAACGTAGTGCGGTTTCCAATCTGTAGACTGGCGTTGAGTAGAGCTCTCTAAGTCAACTGGTTCAGTTGTGATGACGATTTCCATGGAGCGAATTTTGCCGTGATGTTGACAATATCAGAGCTTTTCAGACACTAATTTCGTCTGACGTCACAACAATAACATTGATCCGACGTCTCCTTATTGTTTTCGGAGGTGCGGTGACGCAACGATCGGCTTTGTTTACATGCGTCGGACGCACGGCGTTCAGACCAAGCTGAATAGGCTTGAAAGCTTACTGCCTAGTAACAGGACACCCGGGCACCTACCCTTATTTCGTGGTGTCCTGCCACACTGACACCCGGGGAGGAAGGGTTAACATTCTTGCCCTAGATTTTACAGATTCAAAACGAGAGAAGTCCTATCTAGCTGTTTTTACTTATTGGAGTTGTATCTTGAATCGGTAAAATCTATCCGTTTTTACGTATTGGATTTGTATCTTGAATACGTAAAATGTAAGTACAGTAGGGTCTCACATAAATGTAAGTACAGTAGGGT
>JAGKTK010031199.1:0-15331 GCA_018397895.1 Paralithodes camtschaticus | reverse complement strand
AGGGTAGTCTATTTCCCTATTTGATGTAGGGTAGTCTATTTCCCTATCATCATGTTTTTGTGTTATCTTTATTTGCTAGTATTTTTTTAATTGTCCACAAAATTCTTTAATTAAATGCACTATAATGTTTTATGTATGATAAGTATCTTCTCACTAGTCCACTTTACTTTATTCAGAGTGTTATCATTCAGAGTCGTTGTCTATGTCAGAATCTACGTTTACCCGATGTGATAGGCGTCTGCCATTTGTTCTGCTTCCAATACATCTCACAATAGTCAATAATTCAATTAGCCTTATTCCGACAACCAACCAAAGACAAAAGAAGAAGAAGAAGAGCAGGATGATGGCGTCAGTTAATATTGTGCATGCAAACCTCCACAGGCATGTATATTTCCAGGAATTATTGCATTATATAGTACGAATATAAATATTGCAACTAGTGTATATTGATCAAGAAAGCTTATGAATTAAAGATAATTTAAGCCAAAAATGTATTCATGAGATCGAAAACTCGTAGAGAAGCAGAATTTCACAAACGAATATTGATGTATTTATTGGTTAACTCTAATAACAAAGGATATGGAGAAATACTGTAACAACCAAAGATCGCTGCACGACCACAATAATAATGACATACTATAAGTTAAGGTTGCTTGGTTAAGAAAACAAATTGTTTGCACTTCTTGTATCTTGAAGGGCACTGTAGACGAGAGGACGCCTACTTCCGCACTGCCGCAGTAGTCGCTCGTGGATCACAGGCACTGAACTCCATACACAACTGGATGGCTCAATACTTGCGTGATTTGAAGCCGCTGCAGACGAAGCACCAATCCTTTTTCCCATTGAAAATGCATAGGCTATGGAGCAGAACAAACCAGAAAGTTCGCCCTAATAAATTTGACACCGATAGGACACACATGCACATTTATTTCACAAACAGACAATTTAAAGGTTGTAGACGAATATTCCATTCATAACCAAAGGATTCGTCAATATACAATGCATATTAAGTATTTTTGTTCCACTCCTAAATGCCATCCGGTGGCTTCAATCTCCACCCATAGCAAGATGCGGACGATGAGCCTTCCAAATTATGTTGGTGGAGTTTAGTGATCACAGGACTATATCCGCAACAGGAGCCTTGATGTGGTGAGGTAGACGCTCAGCAGGCGGTTCATGGAGGCGCGCAGATCCTTGGGGACGTCTTTCCCTCCCACAAGTACCGGGAGAGAAATTCTGAATATCCCCAGCGCCGATAGCCTGTCCCATTTTGCAGTTAATAATTCTTGTCGGCGTTGCCGTATTCGTATTTTCTTTAGACCGTAATCTCCAAATTGTTTTTGTTTGTACCTTTTACTTAGTGCCGCTACGGCATCCAGATGGCGTTAGGCATAATTGGAGTATGGCAAATTTTCCATAGTAATGTTTATATCATGTTTCTGTTATCTACTTGGCGAACATTTGTCTGTTTTCTAATCCACATTCATAATTTACTATCACCTCTTACATTAAAATTTCTGATTAATATCCTCGACATGCTTGTCACCACGACCCATCGTTTTCCTGTTAGGCCTTTATAAGTTCGTACTTCAGTATTTTCTCTTTACATGTTTGTTATCCTTTCGTAGATTTTTCCGTTGTGTTGTTTCAATAAATGCTAAACAATTACCGGGACCTACTAATGATGTGCAATAAATTCAGTGGAGAGGCAAAATTTGGTAACCAATAATGCGAACCTCCCATAAGCAAACCAATACTGTCTTTGCGTGAAAAGAAAAGGACAACATATATACAATTATATTTTCAGTTTCGAACACTTATTATCTTTGGAGGCTTGGGCACTACAATAAATATGATAAACTTCCACTCATTCCTTTGCAAACATTCGACATTAAAGAGACTTTAAAAACAAAACACATAGATAAAAAATAAATAAGTAACACATCAAAATAATAGGCAAAGCTTAATAATTAGGAAGTATTAATTATATTTGATCAATCTCCCAATGTATTTGTGTCCCAACTTGTAGACTAGAAAGAAGTGGACCATGATCTTTGTGGTACCGGAATGTCGAATGTGGTCCACGGTTGTAAAAATGGTTAAGCATCACGGGTTTAGGAGGAATATGTTGGGCGTCAAAGGGTTAGGCTTAACAGAATCAGTATATAGTCACTTGCTTCGTAAATCGTCTTGTGGTCGCCATAAGATGAAAACGACATAATCATACTTGAAGAGATCTATCAATTGCCGGACGCCGTGATCCCCGAAGGGGTGGCCACGAACGAAACGACCCCCATGCACCTCTGTCCCCAGTCAGTCGATGCCCCTCCTCCCATCCAGCACCGCCTCTGCTCATATACTTCTTAACTCCATCCTTCCACCTCTCACTCGGTCTACTCTCCCTCTCTGTCTTTCCACCTCACTCTCGTACACTCTCTTAGTCATTCTCTTGCTTCCCTTACATTCTACATGGCCGAACCATCTCAAGGTGTTCCTTTTCACAATTTCCATCACATCTACATCCTCGCTAAACCTCTCTTCTACTTCATCATTCGTATGTCTATCCCTCCATGTAACTCCGCACGCACTTCTCAAGTAGCCTAACTCCTTTCCACCCTTCGAACTCTTGGTTTGAGTCTCTTCACTAACGTCCATGCTTCGCTCCCGTAAGTCAAGAGATAATAGTGTTATAATTTGTGATCAATAGCCTAGGCCTACTGCACTGTAAAAATATATACATTACACATAGCGAGCTGTAAAAATATTGGTGCATATGTTTAGAGTTTTTAGATAAATGCCCTACCATGGCACTGGTCCACTCTGGTCCGCACTCTAAAATAACGTAACAATGTTTATGCAAGTTGTTGTGAATATTTCACAGGTGGCCAATGTCTCGTTCTCGATTACCTACATTTCTATATTTGCATTATACTGTACCGGTATATGGTACATCAGAAAGAAAGAAAATACAATGGTAATGATAACTCATTACCATTGTAGTTATTCTTTTCTGATTTCAGGTCAAATGCATACGCATCAAATATATTACGATTTGGCTACAATCTATATGTTCTATTGTGCTTATACAGCCCTCACCCATGGAAGAAATATTAAGTTAATTGTTCAAGTGGTGTTTGAGTTACAGAGGCGAGGAGTCACGATTGCTGGCCTACCTGTGAGGAATGGACTATAGTTTCCTACAGTTGCTTTTGTTGATCTTACGAAGGACCTGCCAGTGTTTGAGGATTCATTTATATGATCTTTTAATTCATTGGCTTGAAGGTTGTTGAAGATGATCCTTAACTCTTGATTCCCAGATACCCTTCCTGAGCTGAATAGGGTCCTCTGACTCCTCTGGCAGTAGTATTAATCAAAAGAAAGTTCTTTAATGGAAAGGGTTGTTTAATGAAGTGCCTGAATATTGCCTTGCCACCAGTGTGCTGCTGTAATGGGTGGGCGAGAAGTCGTGGCTTCTGGCCTCTGTGGCTGGAAAACGACTATTGTAACCGAGCTAATATTTCTATCATTTGGGAAGAATCAGTCAAGGAATAGATGTGGAAATTTACAGGCCATTTTCTCAGGCTCTTTTAGGGTTGCGGAGGGTGGAGGTCGTGGTGTTTTGCCCACTTGGGGCGAATAAACTATAGTCTGTTGTTATTCAACTCAGCGTAACAGTTATTGTAGTAGTAGCAGTTTCTCAAACCAGAGAGACCTTTACTTTTCTTTTTAGTCATCATTACTAAATATACAGATATAAGTTAACCCCTTCTTTACCGGTGCCGTATTTTGCATTATATTTTGGCAACTATTGGACGATTTTGTTCAGCTTAGGAAGATCGTCTACCCATTAAAAGGCTACAACATATCTCACTTAACCCTTTATCTCTCTCGCTATTCTATTGCTACTACAATAATCAGTGTTGCTCAGAGCTTTCCCAGTGTATACCACCTCCTCAACGTAGGGTACGCAGTACCCATCTTGCAACACAATCCCACCCCTACTCTGTGTAACTCTCCAACCCAAGAGTGAAATGTTATTCGGTCTTTCTTCTATTCAACTGCTGAGCTCTGGAACCCTCTCCCAGAATCAGTATTTCCCTCTTCCTATGACTTAAATTGCTTCAAACTCCGTGTGTCCAGGCATTTTGGCTCGAACGTCCCTTGATTTAGGCCTTGTCACTCTTTCAACTCTGGGAGAGGCACTCGCTATAGGCAGTTCTGCCTTTTGTCACCCTCATTCACATAGAAAAAGAAACAAATATATATGTTACAGCATATGAGTCAGCCACTACCTTTCAATATTGAAATCCTACTAAATTTGCATACATTTTTCATGACAATTATGCTTTGTTAATTATCAACTGTGATATGACTGAGGCCGAATTATACAATATTCATTATATAGAATACAAGTACAGTATGTATTTATTGTAAATGCAGTACCGGTATTGACACAATATTAATATGTGTGGATGGTTGCTTGTGTGCATTAATAGGTAAAAGAGGTGAGTGATGTTCGGTAATATTATGTATTTAGAGACAAAAATAGGGACTAGAGCGTTCATGAATATCTGTATTTTTGTTTTCATATTCAATATTTCGACTCTATTCCTATAAGTCATATTCAGGTTTCTAAAAGAACAAACAAGATTTGTTTTATCTTGTTATAACTTTTTGAAATTGTCAGAGGACAGAAGTTGGCACATATCAGGGCAAGAGGAACTTCTTAACCCTCTCACGCTTGTATACTCGAATCGCATAATCAGGAAGGGTGTCCCTAAATGCATGGATACGCGTTGAGCACATTGGATACTTTAGAAATCAATTGAATGAAAACTAAATACTTGAATTGCATATACAGTATAATGGGCTACAATAAGCTTTGATAGTGTCATGCCGAATGAAACTCTTGGCAACAATGCTCACAGTCAACCTACTCTCTCCTGATCAATAGAGAGAGAGCGACTCAGTATGTGTTTGGCAGGCAGAGATTGACTATGCTTCGAGAGGCATTTAAACATGTCAAATTATGTGACTGGACTATGGGTTAGTGTATCAAAAGTACTATCTGATGGGGTTTATATCATAGAATTCTTTATTTTTATTATATATACCGGTATGTAGTTTAGGCTTATATTTGTCTATTCTATAACACTTTTCAATTTAAAAACCATTACAAATGCTAAAATTGTTGTCCGATCTATTTATATATAATCATATTTCGAGTAGGGACTTTGGGTTACATTTGATATCTACCTTATACCATGAGCTATGCATATTGATATAATGTATAGCTCTAAAACACCTTACAATAATATAGAACACAAATAATGTAGGCAGGTGTATACGGGTGCAAGTCTAAGAACCATGAATGTATACCCTTGTGCTATTATATTCATATACAAATATATTCATCATTGACAAATTCTGATTACATTTTTGGAAATTGCATGAAAAATACTCATAATCTTATACATAAATACCTATTGTCGTCACTGAAAAGGTTTATTTATGATGGTGCAAAGTGAAACAATGTTGGAAAAACAAACACATTTTAGTGAACATCGCTTTGATCAATCATGATTTATTCTTTGTATTTTATGCTATGGTAATATTGTAGATCAACCTTTCCTCTTTCTATTGAGATATAATAGATTGTACTAAGCATAATTGTTGTTCCTGATAACCAATGTTGCGCATTCATAATTTTTCTTTGCCAAACACCTTTGTATTTTTCTTCATATACAGACTCTTATAACAAGTTATAACAAGATTGATGATAAATATATTTTGATGACACATTTGGAACGAGCGTAAACAAAAAAATTAATTTCATATATAAACGTATTTTATTGCTTGGAAAAACTATTAAATATTTTATATATATCGATTTTCAATGTAGTAATTTGATCATATGGGATTTTTTGTTTCCAGTTTAATAATAGTATGGACCGTTCTCTATCTTTGGATGTATACTTTATCACATGTAGAGAGATTATTGTGAGTTAAATAGCGATCACATACGTGTATTTTCTCGCGGTAGTGCAATTACCACTTGAGAGTCAACCGTAGTGGTAATTAAATTCCAGGAAACTTAACCAAACCTGAGAGAGTGAAGGAGATATCACACAAGAGCTTGTATCATAATGTTTGATGGCCAACATACATCCAGTTACATTTCTGGGATATTTTATATTGAAAATAGAAAGTAGAATAAAGACTAATGAACTTACCTTCTAAGCAGCGACGGTACTTTTGCAATGTTATACTAGGTGAATGCAACGTTCCTTCTGGAAAATGGCACTTGATACCAATTATATATAATGCCTCTGTGCCGGTGATATGAAATCAAAATGTGATTAGGTGGCATGTCTAGTTAGCACCACCTCCTGTCTTCTCCATACATGTGTCTCCTCCCCTCCCTTTCTCCCTCAACTTTCCCCCTCTTCCTTTATTCTACTTTTTCCCTCCCCACTCCCTATAAATCATCCCTTCCATCTCAAATACAATCAGTCACCCTTTCTACACTTGTACAGTAGCCCAACTAAGTTTTGCAACAAAATATTATGTATGTGGCACCTGTCTAGTTTGCACACCCGTTTTTTTTTTTGTTTTTTTTTTAAAGATTTATTTGGACTTAAAGCCCAAAACTGGGCCTTTGTCATTGACAGCCCACAGCTGTGTCTAAAAACATATCTTACAGATTTTTCTCCTCGTCTCGTGTTTTTCTTTGTTTTCCGTCATCAAGTCGACATACATGACATCTTCATCATCAGCTTCGTCCTCTTCTCTGGTGCGGAAACAGCTGAGATTCCCATTGGTGTTTCTGGAATGGATAAAGCATTTGCATCGGCGGCTGCAGCTGGTGACATACGCTTCGCTTCCCGGAAAGGCTTTGGCACTAGGTTCTTGTAGGTTGTGCCAAAACTTAACCCCTCTGCTTTAAATTCTAGTCCTTCATCTATGTAGTTTCTTCTGAACATTTCTTCGTATTCGCAGGGTTTTTCGGCTTCAGGTGGCGGGTGGGGCTGCTCGGCTTCAGGTGGTGGTGGAGCTGTGGATGGCTGGGGCTGTGGTGTTGCTTCGGCTTCAGCTTCAGGTGGTGGTGGTGCAGAGGTCTGGACTCCCTGGTATGTCTCCTCCACTTCTTTTGGGGTTTGGCTGAAAAGGTGGATGATTGGAGTAAGTTTCAGGTTGGGTTGTGGTGTCTCTGTCCTGGGAGCTGGAGTGTCAGGAGTTTCTGGTGTTTCCTTGGTGTGTCTGCTGAGTGATCTTGGTAGGCTGAGGCGCTTTTTTGGTGCTTTTCTAGGCCAGAGGGCTTGGGTAGGAATGAGCTTTCTGGTCCAGGACTGCTTGGTGGTGCCTTGTAGTGGTGGCAGTTTGATGGTAGGGAGGTTGTTGGCAGTGAGAAGGCTGGGCAGGTACTCCCTGAAGAGCCAATGGTCCCCCCAGCAAGAGTCATGGCCGTTGTGACAATTATGGTAATAATATCACTCGATGGTACACCATGACCTGAAGGAAGGTAGTCGAAAACATTGTTTAAGTTGTCCTTCTTCGTCCTTCTCCAAGCGTGTCTGGAGCCTTTCAGGGTTGCCCCATCAGGCCCAGTCACGTTGGTTGCCTCCTCTCCTTGCTTTCCCCTACCCACGGTGAAAATTACCTCCTCACTGGTGTTAAGAGAGAGTGTGGTGTGGTTAGGATTAGGGATGGATATGTTGGATCTATGTCCAAGCCTATGTGGTCGTGTCTAGCAGAGACCGTGGTGTCTAGGCAGGCGCCACCAAAGTATATATACATTAACACCTTATGAGCGGCCTCTCGGTTTATTTATATGTACCGCCCAGCGGGGTCTTTTTAGCCAAAATAGGGCTGTTTACGTGATCATTTTCATGCCTAAATAAGACCCAGAACGTAAAACAAGTATCTATCCCTGAAAGGGCATGAATAGAGCTTTCGAATGACACCATAACGATCCTTGTATGATGGATAGTTTTCTTGCAATAACCGTGCAACGCGAGTGCAAAAAGCAGGTATTTCGGTACTTTCCCCATATAATTGAGTAAGTAGCGAGTGAGAGAGGGAGGGGGGAGCTGAGATTCGTGTCAGTAGGTTCGCCGCGGTGGTCTGGAGCAGTCATACGCTCGCTAGTCTCCTGCCACCACTTGTCTCTCTCTCTCACCAACATTACGTGCTGAAATTGCCACTCGAGTTATGTCGAGCACCGCTAGTTAGTCCAGATTTTTTAACTCGACTTATGTGGTGGGCCGCTAGTTATGGGTTAACAAGTAGACCCACCAGATACTCAAATTTCTGGTAGCTCGCCGAAATTTGTTAGTCTTGTAAAATCGTGACGTCACGCATGGGATGTAGATGTTGACGACAACATAGGGAGAATGTCGTTCCACTTTGTTTTTCCATTGTTAACTCATACTGGTAGACGCTTTGCATATTTTATGGCTAGACATTCAAGAAAGCACTATATTAAGAACAAGTAGAATATGAAAAAAAATCAATCAAGTCCATTAATTTTGTAATTATATTCTATATAAATATGCATACGAAGAAAGCTCATGCCCTGCCGCCGCTATACTTCTACTATATTCACGCCCAAGTACAAGTATATGTCGATGTATGTTTACTGTATGTCTTGAATTAGGTTTGGTTACGTTGGTTGGGATACTTTTTATCATCAAAGTATTTCAAATACATCGAAATAGAATCGTGATTCGGTGTAAATGTCAGGGCATAGCGGCTGCGGCCATGCTTTCCCCGCAGACGAAAGCACAGTTGTCATAGCGAACTCTCTTATAGAGCATTTAATATATTACCCAGGTCTATTATTGTATGCTGGTGAAAGTTTTAATAACTAAACCAGACAAAAGCTAGACATTTTTTAGGTACTCATGATAGTGGTGAAAAAGAAAACAAATTAAAGAATGTTAGTCATAATAACGGGGTTCGTGTGTGTCTGTGTTCCCGAGTGGCTAACGGTGTTGCCATATTTCAAAGTATCTTTGTTTTCTTGTTCTTTTTTCAATTGTGCAGTACCTACAGTACAATCATACTGCATGTACCCGGGGTACGTTGTGGTGACTACATTTAAAGGAAGTTTATACTGTTCAGGCAATCATGTGTTAGTGGGAGAATGTTACTGGGAAAATAATAATGAAGACACTTAAATTATCGTATGAGCCAGCTGTCCTAGTGTGCGCCGCCCTCTCGCTCTTGGCTACCACCACGTAGCCTATATTCCGCGTATATCACTATCTTTTGACACAGTAAACACCCCCATGACCAATATATCGCAACATTAACCCAATTTTAAGACAATTCACCATAATCTCATTATGGAACACAATAGGTTAGCATGATGAGTCGATGACTGGCCAAAACTGCATGCAGACAGTATGCAGATACCTTGGCTATGATTTTCATACAACGATTTTATCCCGAAAATGATATAATAATGACTCCTTACAGTGGTGACAAGCTCCTACATGTGGGATCCCACAGCTAGAGCCGTCAATGTGGCTCAATCTTCCAGAGAGAGCACACCTATGTAGATCTCCCTCAGGTGCATTCGTCACCCTCTCGTTACAATAATATGTGTTTTCACTGGATATTTGCTCTTAACACAATATATATTCTGGTTCTTCGATGTTCACTTTTTCATTATACAAGTGAAATATGCACATATGGATCAGTAATATTGCTTTATATGGTAAATATAACAAATGTTGTCTGAATTAACCTTTAAAGGTCCCGCACTGGCAGACCTATACAAACATGATTAATGAAGTGAAGTGACATGGTTTTTATAAATCTTTATACATAAATTTGTGGGGTAACTTAAATCCACCCATGTTCAGTCTAGTTTTGATATATGTGTGGATGAACGAATTAAGAAATCTGTGCTGGATGCTAGGTTGTATAGGGGTATTGGGGAGGGGGATCTGTCTGACCATAATGTAGTAGTAGCTAAAATTAGGATACAAAGGAAGGTGGAATGGCGAGGAGGGTAGAGAGGTTGCAGGAGGAGGAGATCAAGGAAGAGTTCAGGAGAGCAGTAGAAAGATGACTAGCTAGGTTTGACCTGGAAGGTATGGAGGAAGTGGAGGAGGCGAGCAAAGTGTTTAACCTGACAAGCGCGATATAGACCTAGGGGCTAGGGTAGTTATTTGTGCATTTCTAGCCTTGGATTCTGACAGAATTTGTTATATTTACAATATAGAGCATTATTTGTTTTCGGTATGCTTTTATTTTACATATATGATGTATATATGAACCTTCAGGAGTGCTAAAATAAGTTGGAAAAGCATTTGGGTGGTGAAAAACNCGATATAGACCTAGGGGCTAGGGTAGTTATTTGTGCATTTCTAGCCTTGGATTCTGACAGAATTCGTTATATTTACAATATAGAGCATTATTTGTTTTTGGTATGATTTTATTTTACATATATGATGTATATATGAACCTTCAGGAGTGCTAAAATAAGTTGGAAAAGCATTTGGGTGGTGAAAAACTAAGATATTGGCCACCCGGTCATAATCTCAGGCGAGAGAGAGCCACAGGCAACCCTCCCCTCTCGCTGTCTGTGAGTCAACTGAGGCGAGTGGGGTGGTGTGTGCCGGTGTCTGGGTGTTACATAACGATCTTTTATGCAACCCACTTGTGCTACATTATCGCGGAAGAGAAAAATAACCGATAAATGATGATAATAAGAGGAAAAATAGGTGATAATTGAGGAGGGGAGGGAGGGGGGAATAAGGTGGGNNNNGGGGGGGGGGGGGGGGGGGGGGGTGAGAAACACATGGATGAGTACTAGAGGGGAATGATCTCACCTAGAGGCAAATTCCTTTGTTTTGATAGGCCCTTTTTTTTTTGGAAGGCTTTTTTTATGGTCTTGCTTCCGTGAGGCCTATCGCGTTCCCTATAGGAAGCCTTCCGTGAGGCCTATCGCACTTGCCGGGTTAAGGAATATATCTGTGCAGCATGTGAGGAGGTGTGTGGAGTAAGGAGAAGAGGGAGGGAGAGGAGCATGGTGGACGGAAGAGGTAAAAATAGCTGTTGAAAACAAGAAGAAAGCGTATAGAGAGAGGTTGGCTAGTAGAGGGAATGGAGATTTGGAGAGACAGAAAAGAGCGAGGTACTTGGAGAAAAAGAGAGTGGTGAACAGAGTACCGTAGTGAAGTAAAGTAAGAGAAGAGCAGATTAGGAATTTGGAAGGAACCTGAGTGTAAAATGGAGGGAGTGTAAGAAACTGTTCTGGAAAGAATTCAAGAAACTTAGGGAAGGTAGCAAGGGAAATAGTAAGGGTGTGAAAGATAAGAATGGGCGAGTGCTAGCCGAGAAGCAAGGTATAGTCGAAAGATGGAGGGAGTATTTCAATGAATTGCTGAATGTAAGGAATGAAGCGCCAGCAAACATAGTTGGATTGGGTGGAGGGAGAAGAAGAGAAGTAGTGGAGGAGGAGGTGGGGATCAGGAGGTCAGAAGTGTGTGAAGCCATGAAAAGATTGAAGTTGGGGAAAGAACCAGGAATAGATGGAGTGTGTGAGGAAATGCTGAGGTACCGTATGATGGTGAGATAGTGATCGAATGGGTATGGAAAATGTGTAAACTTGCATGGGAGAAGGGGAGTGCACCTGATGACTGGAAGACAGGCATAATAGTCCCCCTATATAAGGGTAAAGGGGAAAGAGGAGTGTGTGGTAACCACTGAGGAATATGTCTTCTAAGCGTAGTAGGGAAGGTGTACAGTAGGGTAGTGATTGAGAGAGTGATAACGAGAACGGAAAAATGGATAGGTGACGAGCAGGGCGGGTTTAGGAAGGGAAGAGGATGTGTAGAACAGGTTTTTACCCTGAAATGTGTTGTGGAGAAATATCTGGAGAAGTACCGGTAACAAACGCTGTATGTCGCCTTTATGGATTTGAGTAAGGCATATGACAGAGTAGATAGAGAAGTTATGTTGAAAGTGCTTAGAATATACGGAGTAGATGGCAAGTTGCTGAAAGCAATGAAGAGAATGTATGAGGGTGGAAAGGCGGCAGTACGATTGGAGAATGAGCAGAGTGAGTTCTTTTATCTGGATGTTTGGTTGAATCAAGGGTATGTGATTTCCCTGTGGTTGTTTAATGTATATATGGATGGAGTCATGAAAGAAATACAAGAAAGAGCAGTGAATGTTGGTGTATCGCTGATAAGAGAGGGACACGAGTGGAAGCTACCTGTACTGCTGTTTGCTGATAATACAGTTCTGATAAGCGAGAATGAATGAGAGTTGCAGGGTCTGGTAAATATGTTTGGAACAGTGTGCGAAAAACGGAATATGAAGGTAAATGCGGGGAAGAGCAAGGTTATGGTCTTCGAAAGGGGTGAAGCCACAGAGTCTGAGGTGAAGATGAACGGTCAAGCTATGGAGATTGTCAGCTCATTTAAGTATCTGGGCAATGTGCTGAGTAAAGATGGGAGTATGGATGAAGAAGTGCGTGAGAGGGTGCAACAGTGGAAGCGGGTTGTAGGAATGCTGAAAGCAGTGACAAGAAATAAGGTGGTCAGCATGGAAGTGAAGAAGTCCTTGCATGACAGTGTGGTAATCCCGACATTGACTTACGGAAGCAAAGCATGGACGTTGATGGAGAGACTCGGATCAAGAGTGAGAGGGGTGGAAATTAATTACTTGAGAAGTGCGTGCGGAGTTACATGGAGGGATAGACAGACGAATGAAGAAGTAAGAGGGACGGGTGGTGTGGAGGTAGATGTGCTGGAAAGTGTGAAAAGGAACACCTTGAGATGGTTCGGCCATATGGAACGCATGGGAAGCGAGAGAATGACTAAGAGAGTGTACGAGAGTGAGGTGGAAGGACAGAGAGGGAGATGTAAACTGAGAGAGAGGTGGATGGATGGAGTAAAGAAGTATATGAATGAAGGCGGTGCTGGTTGGGAGGAGGGACGTCGACTGACTGGGGACAGAGGTGCATGGGGGAGTTTTGTTCGATCCGGGCATATTTACCACACAAATACCTTGTAATACATCTTGTAGCTCCATACATTTAATATCTTGATCACATACCTTCATTCAGCTTGAGAATGGTGAAAACCCCATTGTTCTACGTTGGTTTACTCAGTGTTTATCACTGCCAAAGCCTTAAGCAACACATTCACCCCTTGAGCGTTCATATGAATACAGTATACGTGTATGTATATGAGGAGAAATCGAAAAATGCTTGTGTGTCTGTGTACATATGAGTGTGTGCGTGTAGGTGTGTCGATCATGTGGGTCAGACAAAGGCTACACACACTCCCTCACTCTGACTTACCCGTACTCATACACTGCCTCTCGAGCTGGGTGGCATGACACAATCACATGAGAGGTACAGGGGTAAGGGGAGATGGTGGGGGGTGCTTGTGAGGGGGGAGGATGGTGGGGGAGAAGGGAGAGGCTTCAGGAAGTGCAGAAGCTGGGGATAGAGTTTAGTTTATGACAAGGGTGATAAGGCCGCGATAGCTCTATGAAAATTGTTATTGCTTTGCGTGAAGCATACAGATGCCATAATATAGCGTCATCCTGTGTTGTGCCAAATAACCATATTGATGCCATATGTCATCACCTGGGTTTTAAGGGGTAAGAGGCTGGCAACAATGATATATTTAACTCAAGGAACAGGGGGGGGGGGTATATCACAGTTGTGCCAGGCGGCTATATATACCGAAAATTACCTTCATTCCATGCTCTTTTTCATGCATAAACAAGAGCCAGAGCATAATACAATTATATATCTGTGAAAGGGCGATAATAGAGATTTCCAGTGACACCTGAATAATCATTGCACGACATCGGGTTATCTTGCAACGATCATGCAACCGAAGGGGAAAATCAGCGAAAATAAGGGTACTTTGGCGGCTATTGACGTGTGAGAGAGATATGAGACAGGTGTGTGGTTGATTCAGTATATGCCGCGGGACTATGGCGAGCGGATCAAGCTCACTTATTGTTCTTGCAATGCCCGGAGTCTCTCTCATCGCTCATAATAGCCTCAAAATAGCGTCCGTCATATGACGGGCACCGTACAAATGGCCAATTTTCTCTCTTCCGTCATATGACGGTCACCGCGAATTGAGGGTTAATTAGTTGAATTATTTGATAATGTTAAACACAAAGAAAAACATAACATGTACATATATTCCGAAAATATGTATAACTTTCTTCAATCCTTTTGGTATACTTAAAATTTATTTAATTTATTTAATTACATACACATGCTTAGATAACTTTAAAATATTTAGAGAACCATGATGTGTTCTAAAAAGCCTTTGACTATCTTGACTGTACTTATACTAGGAAGAGGGTTATAAGTATGAGGACAGAAATGCAGTTGAAGAAAATGGAAACATAGTCATTCACAAAAAATCTTCCTCTCAACATTTTATGTATGAAGTAAAATGTGTGATATTGACTTTCAAATGTAGTTTATTGTATAGTAGTTAATTCGTCTGATAAGTAATCCATTTATAATGTACACTCAAATGGAAAATTAAGAATGATGCAAATCATGCCAGGCAAAAGCATAATAAATTAAAAATGGCTAACACTACAACATTAACCCCTTGGTGCGGAGAACCGCTAATTGAATAGTGTATAACCATGCTAATTGTGTTGCCACGCCAGGGCAAGCCTTCAGAAATTTGGCAAAAACAAACAACTGGATCCGTGAGAATTTTTCGCTACAATTAGGATTTATGTGAAAATAATAGGGAAGGTATTGACAACGCTGTGTGACAATAAGTCCCAAAGCAAGAAAATTAATACTGGAGTGAGTGGCCAGTCTTTCTTCAGAGTCAGTTGGCGGAATATGTCTCCCATACCTTTTAAAGATGGACGATTTGTGCCTCCTTGGACCCTCCTGTGACTGGTATGTGCATATAAAATATATTATGAGAGTGTTTTCAAGTGATTAGTTGTTGTTAATATAGTCAGTATATTGTAATAATAGTGTATTGTGCTAAGAAACTGAATTTTGAACCTGTTACGAGAATATTATTTGAAGAATGCGTATATATAAATATCTGTAGATATAACAATATTAGGCCTAGGAAGTTTGTTGTTTTAGTTATGTCTATGCCTACTTATAACTCTAGTACCGGTACATAGCTATAAACCTTATTACAAAACAATAATACGAATATAATATAAGTAGTTTTCCGCGCTGGTGTGTTTTTTATTATATTCATATAATATATAGTACCGGTATTGATAATAAACAAATTGTGTTGACACTCATGGAAAGGGCATGAACAATACTTCATACCGGCATGTTATACAGTAGATG
>JAGKTK010031198.1:0-15331 GCA_018397895.1 Paralithodes camtschaticus | reverse complement strand
ATAAACAAGCTAGAACGAGTTCAACGTAGAGTTACCAAAATGATACCTAGCCTAAAGAACAAACCATACGAAGAGCGTCTTAGAGAATTAAATCTATTTCCTTTAACCCAGCGCAGATTAAGAGGTGACTTAATTCAAGTGTTCAAAATCATCAAAGGCATCGACAATATGAACTGTAGTAAGTACTTCACTATCGACCAATCTAATTACACGCGGGGAAACGGTTGCAAAATTATTGGTAAATCTTTTAACTCGCACGAATCTAAGAATTTCTTCTTCAATCGAGTTGTCAACTTGTGGAATGGGCTTCCCCGAGACGTTATAGACTGCAGCACCGTTGATTCATTTAAATTCCGCCTAGACAAATATCTCGCATCAAACCCGCGACTGACTGCGTTTGTAAATGAATAACTTTATCCTCCCCTCAGTTACTAAACCATATGTCCCCTACTAACTTCCTAGTCCTGCCACGTTAGTGGCAGGGCAGTAGTTCCCTTTCCAATGTTCCCTTACCCACTCTAAACCACTGTTTGGACACTTGATCCTCAGTGTTTTGGAGGACAAGCAGCCTAGAAGGGTCACTAGATCTGTTGTTGCTTGATTTCCTTTGTACTCATTTGTACTCCTTTGTACGATGTGAAATACCTCCAACGTACAATAATATGAACTATTATTATATGGTTATCATATCAATGTTGCATATCGCTATTCTATCGCTACAACAATAATCAGTGTTCCTCAGAGCTCTCCCAGTGTATACTATCACCTCTACGTAGGGTACGTAGTACACTTCTTGTAACATAATCCCACCCCTACTCTGTGCAATTTTCCAACCCAAAAGTGAAACGTTACTCTCAGTCTTTCTTCTATTCAACAGCTGAGCTCTGGAACTCTCTCCCAGAATCAGTCTTTCCCTCTTCCTATGACTTAAATTGCTTCAAACTCCGTGTGTCCAGGCATTTTGGATCGAACGTCTGTTGATTTTGGCCATGTCATTCTTTCAACTCTGCGGGAAGCACTCGCTACAGGCAGTTTTGGCTTTTGTCACCCTCACTCACATAGACAAAAATAAAACAAATATGTGTGTTTGTGTTATGAAAAGCTAGGACGATCATGGCATTGCCATGTTGTCCATTTACTTAGAATATCTATATGCTAGAGAACTATTTCATGTATTACGAACCTATTTTATAAGAAATGTAATCATATTAAAACATAACAATGTACGTAATTTGAAACAAAATACTGTTTTTGTACTGTAGCACTGTCTGTAAACTTATGATTTGGACATTAAATCTAAGTTATATTACTGTGTCACTCCCTTTAAAGTTTCCTCTTTTTGCAGTTATAATTAAATTCTGCCTCGACCTCTTAAATACAATACATTATCCAGGAAGATAAATGGCTCCCTGGCAGTCATTACTGAGGAAAGTGGTTGGCTTGGGAAATTAATTATAGCGATTATGAAAAAATTGCAACCTTATGGATGTTACTGTTATACGTGATAGTACGTATATACTGAATTGCCGCTCAGAGTATTGTGCACACACACACACACACGCACTCATTATAGTGACAATTACAAAGTGGTGTACTGGCTATCTTATTCTAATTCCTTATAGTTTATCTTATTGTACCGGTACCTCCATACATTTAACCTAGTTGTTCCCCAATTAGGCCCTCCGCCACAGCCACACACGCACACACACACACTAATATGATATATTCAACGGAGTAGATGTAATTATATAAGAATATATGAATGGTTGTACAGTTTCATAGCGTGCGCTACCATAGACATTGGTAAATATTCGCTAATTATGAGTAATGTCGCGATACATTTGCCTTTGGCAGCGCTGCATTGTTTCGAGAGATATCAAGCGAGACTCTCAGTTCCCCGGCCGCCGTGCTGCAGAGCGGACGGGGAGGGGGAGGGTTAATTATCTGAAAACAATTAGGAATTCTCACAAACGTCTTTCGATGTCTGTAACATCGCCAACGTTTTGGCAAGAATTTGCCGAGGAATCAGCAACTATGCGCCGAGGAATCGCCCCGTCATCCCATGAAGTCGCGCTGTAACGGTTTTCTGAAATTCAAATGTTACCGTCATTGTATGGCATTGCAGAAGAAATCACTGAGCCATCGCATAGGTTGCAGATCGAGTGATAGGGAACTGGCTTATTATAACGGTAATTTTTACTCAATCGTGCCGAGTCGTTACGAAAGTCATACGATAATACGGGTTTGGGGGTAATTCCCTACATTAGTAAGAACATGTAACATTATGTAAGTATATATGTATGGTTCAAAGTCAATGTTCAGAATGTTGCATAGAAGAACTTGGGAGTAATATGATAATAATAAAAAAAAAACGAGGATAATGACGCATTGTGATAGTATATTTTGGCTATCATTAGTCAATGCTATTCAGCTTAGGAAGGTTATGTGCGAGCTAGAAGCATAATTGAATTGGTGTTGACCTCTTAGATTCCTAAAGGTCCTTCCTAAACTGAATAAAATCGTCTAATGATACCCACAACACATTATACAAATGTGTCACACTTTTCTCCTTCAACTTCCCCCCTCCTCCTGTATTCTACTGTTTCTCTTCCTCACTCCCTATAAATCTTCCCTGCTGCCTCAAACACGTTCAGTCACTATTATATTGATGTCTGCCATTGGGTATGTCTTATACATGGTGTGTAAATTGTATCGCAAATTTGTCCGAAATCAAAATAATTATTGCAAATAAACCTGTGAATGAGTACAACGATATATATTTAGGTCATATCATAATATTTCAATATTTGCAAAACCTCGTTTGCATAAGTAAGCGTATAATTTTAACATAACAGTGTCTCTTATATTTGTATGCAATGTATAAGGAATTCACCTCTGATTTACCAGTAGCACTCCAAACTGTATTGCAGAAAGAAATGTGTTGGCATATTAAAGAGTTATACATTTGTTAAGGACTTGACTGATTATCTTCGTTCAGAATAGATGAGGATTGAAGCATTGTTTACTAACTTGTGTTCGTGTATTCTACTTGTGAACATTTAATTTTAGTTAGTTGACAATCACAACACTCATTAATGGTGTGTGCACATCCTATTTCAGTGTTTAACTTCCAATAGTCAGATGTCCTAGAATTATATTATTTCTTAGAAAAACTATATAATTGTTTATGGAGACTAATGAAACGCCTTCCAAACAAATACTAAAAATAATGATATAAGACAGACAGGAAAAAATACACACAAACGCATTCAAACCGTGTCGACATCGATGTACAAATACATAAAATGCACAGTATTTACTCTATGTTGTTTGGCTAATCCCACGGATAAAACAATTGTCACACGTTTAGTTTTGTGTACGAGATTCTAAATGTCTGAACAAATAATATATAATGGAGAAGTTAATCACTGTCTGTTACTTGTTTGATTTGTTTAGCAATATTTATGAAATAACCACTGCGGAAGGAAGGCCTCCTCAACAGCAGGCCGAATGCAGGATCGAGTGCAGGATTGCATTAATCAAAGATCAACAGAAAATTGGGAAGTTAACCTTCTTAAATAGTGGGAAGAAAATAGAACAGTGACCCCTAATTTACTCTCACATAACCCCCCCCACCCCACCTACCTGTGTTTCCCCAAGAGGTACCTGCTAATCTGCCCAAATGTATGTAATTCCATAACACACTAAATTAATTTGTACTCATTCCTATACAACCTTTCCTCATTGTATATAATTTTAATAAATAAAGAATGTGTTCACCCATATAACCTTATGTGCATTATATTTTTAAGAATGTTAATAATCGGAGAAATATTTAAAAGATATATTCCACATGCCTTTCTTTACCTCGAGACGAGACGCTTTAACCATAACTCATAATTTAATCGTAATATTACCTGCCAGGACCAAGGTTTGGTAGGCAAAATCAAGGCTAGGATACCTCTGACATCAACTAGGCTCTTGATCCGGAGTTACTTCCGTAGGGGCAAGCCATTATCCCCTTAAAATGTATCGACGGAAGGTGCCCTGAGAGCAGCGTGAGAAGACCTGTGGGAGAGTGTGTGTGTATGTGTGTGTCTGGGACTCCCCCCCGGATTACGTCGAGTTGGGTTACGATGCCTGACCAGATCTCTTGGGGCCATGTCACCTATACCTCTATCCAAAAACTTAAAAGTGCTTCAATTTAAATATTGCAAAGGGTGATTAAGATATGAAGTGTTCCATTTTAACGTAATTCCAGATATTGTAGATTCTCGTCTTAATTGCTATCGCCCCTCGTGATGAGAGAACATTATACACTCTATTTGCAGAGATTGATGTATGTATAATTCTGGGAATATATCTCTTATATTCTGGATCCGAGCTTTACATATATTCGTTCGAGATATTTATACATCACACTATACGTAAATTATTGTAAACAAGCAGATCTTGATATTGTTTTTATTGTTGGCTGTGTTACGCGAACATCAAATAAGTATATACAGAGAGAGTTCTTATCATATCTAGTAATACTGTGTCAAAAGATCCCCTCCCTGATCTCATCCTCAGGCCTAGTTGTATTTGTGCTTGACTTAAACTCTAGGCCGTCCGACGCCCCGTTTAACCCTCAGCGAGGTGATGTTTAACCAAGCGTACTGGCTTGTATAACTATTTCTCATTGAATTAAATTGATATTCAATATTGTAACTTTGTGAGTTAATTAAGATATATGTCTTTCATTTTATGAATTAACGTACAAGTTATTCAGACTTCAGTTGATATCCTAACTTCCATAACCAATTCTATTGTGAGTGCGCGCGTCGTCGCAGTAACTTTGATTTATATTGTCGGCTAATCCTTTCGCGGTTATCCAGTACCTTCAGGATGTCGATTATTTGTTGTTGAAACTAACCTCTCTGTATTATTTATATTGTGATTCCATAGTGACTCACTACAGTGTTATTTTATGTATTTGATCCACAAGTATATCCTTCCCATTTATTATGTAAAGTGAATTGATAGTGATTTATATCAATTATTCTGATCAATATTTCTTCAAGCTCATTTCTACATAGATAAAACTTGATCTATGTCATATGTGTACCCTAGCTGAATAGGAAATAAAACGTGTAAACCGAAAGTGTGTATTCAGTGACTTTGGTAGAGATTGATATCCTTATTGTATTGTCCAAGTTAGTTTTGACCCAGTTGGTTAATTCAGGTTCTCAGCTTCACAATAGTGAACTTAACGAACCATTATATATGCAGTAAAAATAAGCTTACTCGTATTACAATTTATTTAGTTCGAGGACATTCGATTCGAGTACACCAAAGAAAGTAAGTGAAATAAATAGAAAATACTCATATTATTTTTCATATGGCAGTCTACCTTTCTTTATCTACATACACTCACAGCCCACCAGTCAATTAACTATCAACTGCCACATCCTCAGTTCCCTTCATCATTCATATTCGTCACATCTCACCTTTTCCACTCTTCTTTCACTCACACTTGTTCCCACTATTTGTTCACCTCTACCCAGTGTGTCTGTGTTGTTGTATTAGTTAATATTCCTTACATTAATCAAATCTTCTTTACCTCAAACTATTCCATCCACGACTTACTCCCATCTCCATTCCTGTTCTTCTCAATATACAGTATTTTCAGTTCTGTTAAGCACATCCGCATGTTCTTATTTTTCTATCAAATTCACCCTTGTCCCCAAATATCTATAGTTTCATTATCTAAAATTCATAGTACATTATAGGTAAGAAATCATGAATATTGAACAAGGTTTTCGAAATATGTAATGTACGTGTTTTTATTGCTGAGTTAACTGCAATTAATACACTGCACCACATTATATTTATTAATTCCTATTTAAATAATGTGACTTTTTCTTTGCAAGCTTTATTCAAGTGCCCATCTTCATTCTTTCCGGATAGGCCTACCATTTCAAACAGTCTGCTGATTGTATATTTTCAGTGTTCAGTTATATCGCTTCTTCCACTCTTATTTTGAATGTATTGACCATTCAGTTGTATATTTTACCTCTCTTTCCAATCGCGTTCACATTCTTTCTCCCCTTGTTACCGAAGCTCACACCGATTGCATAGAGAGAATCTGATATACTGTATATATATGTCTCAATGGTCTTCCCTATTGCTCTACCCTGCCCAATTACTGACATAATCACATGAGCAATGGCAGTGGTCAATGGCAGTGGTCAATGGCAGTGGTCAATGTTATCAGACTCTGGGATTATCTTTAACAAATATTGTTTAATTTTGAGGACATTGGACAAATATAATATTGTATTAAGTATGGACATTCAAGATTTGCAATGGCAAGAATTAAATTGTAATTTTAGTGCATAAAAATTATTCAATTATGGTAACATTGTAATCCAGATTTACTATGTTGTATTCCGATATTGTATCTTCGATATATCATCCGTTAAAATTTGTTTCACGTGATATCGACTGACTGTACACTTTTGTAACCAACTCGCACCAATAACCTTCACATACCTGTTGTTGTATTGACTATCACCCATCTCTACCATAACTCCTGTACCAACCAGTCAATGTTGAGTCTCTTTTTCAACTGTTTCCAGAGTTCACTTTGATTTTACATCCTAGTTATCTCTTGTTAAATTAAGTCTCTTCCGATTCATCTTCCTTCGTTATTGCCTCCATTATATTTTATTTCTCATTTGTTCTGTTCTTCATCTTGCTTGTTGGTTTCATATTTGTCCTTTTTCTTTCTGTTCTTCCTCTCTTTATTCTCCTTCCTTCTCGCCGCTTTTCTCTTATACTTTCCTTCATCTTCACCCTTGGGTTCTACTCCTAGCTCCCCTACCCCTTCTTCCTCTTCTTCCCCTATCATCTGTTCCTTCCTCTGTCTGCCTCTTCCCAATAACTTTTCTTTAAACCAGCTGACTTTTCCCCTTGCCAGAACTTTTATGTTCATCCACCCCCATTCCTTTCTCTCTTTATTGTTCTTCTAAATCTAGACCTTACTACATTTCATTTTATTCCCTTTCCTCTCTCCTTTTCTTCGTTTCCTTTTCTCCTGACTAGTGCCTTCGAAAAGAAGTAAACCCATTTTTAATGGGCGTAGTTCGTCCTTCACTCTTCATTATTTAAGTTTAGTTGTATTGCGAGTTTTAAAATACTAGAGTTTTTTACTACCTACTCTGTGTTTATTGGGTTATTAAGAAAGGCAAGGTATATAAGTGGTCTAAGGATATTGTTTGTTAAAGCTAAATATCCAAACGACCACAAATGGCTCTATGTATAGTATGCTTTATTCCTTTATGGAAAGCGATAGTGCTGTCCCAACCAGTTATTGGCTGAGGTCACAAGTGGACCTTCCTAATAAGTCTAAGCCACATGCTGTAAGTTCATGACCACCACCTCTCTGATCACGTTCTATGGGAGACAATGTTTATACTGATCCACATGGTACTACTAGTACCCTCATGATAATCTGTAATTATGTTGTTAGTTGACTTAGGTTGTAAGCCTGTGTAATCATTTACAAATAATCCAACAAATACGAATTATCATTACTCTAGAATGTATCTATATTTATTACATGTTTGTATTCTGACTAAAGGAGCAACTGGCTTTAAACACATTGCAAAGTAAAACAAAAAATATATCATGTGCAGCATTTTGGAAACTGAGTATGAGTAAAGAATCACAAAACAAACTAATATAGGACAATACAGATATACACAATGTGTGTGTGTGTTTTTTTTTTTTTTTTTTTTGTGTGCTAGAGAGAAGAAAATATTATGCCTTGTACTATACATGCCATACAAGAGAGGGTCCGGGTCACATCCAAGTTCTAATCGAGGACATCGTAGGGGCGTCCCTGGATGGCGTGGTGATGACCTAGAATCTTCCAAGCACGGCCCCGTGGGTCGGCAGGCCACATCAAATATTCAAAATGTTTGAAATTTGGCCACGACGGTCGGTGACCGATTTTCGTTGGTACACCATCGTTGAACCGACGGTTACATCCTTGCACCGTTGTTACCGTCGCAGCACCATTCTATCACCGTCATTAACTGTTTATCCGCTCTTCAGATAAACAGAAATTGTGACAGAAGTCAATACTTTATAATTATGTACTCATCTTTTATGAATACTGTACTGGTAACCTATTCAGTACCGGTGACGTCATGTTAATTATATTCTGACAACGATTTAGAAAACAAATTCAGCTTAGGAAGGACCTATAACAATTAAATTACTACATACTATCTCATTTAATCTATTGAGCTACCACAGATCCTGTTGTTGGTGTAATATTCCGGTGTGTTCTGTGTTGAAATTTTTTGAACAAAAAGTTAAACTTAGTTTGTGAAGTAATACAGTGTTTCATAATACTAAACAGAGAATATTAAAGAGGGTACCATCAGCTTTCATTATAACATTTCCGCCCACTCCTCTGCCTCTCGCGTGGGATTGGCTTAGGTCACCTGGGTTACTTGGTTATGGCCTTAGCCTTGCTCGGGACTTATGGGATGTTCGGTCAGACGGCCTGGGGAACACCAACAACAACAACAACAACAATTATAACAACCAACACTACAACCCATATTACTAACACACCACAACCACCGTCACAACTACCACACACGTGCAGACTTCCTAAATGTAATATTACTACACAGCAGCAGACCACAGCACCCGTCACCACTCTCTCTCACCACCACCACTCGTCATGGCTTCTAATACCACCACCACCTACTTAGGAGCCGTGAAGTGGTACAACGTGAAGAAAGGATATGGCTTTATTTCTTCCAACGATCTTCGCAGGGAGATATTTGTCATTAGATCCCAAATCATATCACCAAATCCCCAACAACAAATACCTTCTCTCAAGGATGGAGAGAAGGTTCAATTTGTAATTAAATGTGGAAAAAATGGAGAAGAGGCAGCCAAAGTAACGGGACCAAAGGGGACATCTCTTCATGGATCCAGACACTCTTGGGGCAGGAGGGAAGGACAACACTCAGACCTCTCCATCCGTATCATCGTCACCACAGCACATACACTCGCTGCTGGGGACATGGAGGTTTTTCAAGAGTTGTTACTCCAGCTCCTGTCAGCCAATAACCTGCCTTCCATTGTTGTTCCTTGCCTTGTGTCCAAGAAGAAGACTCCACAAGCCAAATCATCGGTGCCAAGACCTACACCACACCCTCAACTCCTTCTGCCTCACCCACTAAATAGGCAGAACTTTCCACCAACCAAGGAGAATACCCAGAAAACTCATATCACCAAAGCCACAACTACAAAAACTACAGCTTCAGCCTCAACACCAATCATGGAGAAGTCACCACCATCAACACAAATGGAGACACAACAACCGACTCCTGACTACCAGCAACAAACATCAAACTCGACTTTCATCAATCTGCACCAAACGACGACCCAAGAACTCCACCAGGCTCCTGGGCAAACCCACCAGCCGCCAAACATCGACGGGTGATCAAATTAAAAACATCGAAATCCATCAACGTCTACACCTCCCCGGAATGAGGCCAAACTTTCAACAACGACAACGATACTCCTGCAACTTCAACAACTACTTCCGAGCCACGCGTGTGAGAGTTATCAGCGAGGACATAAGCTTTTGCGTCAACAGGGATAGTTCACTTCATAGTTTTCAACGTGTTGTGTTAGTCACTTTGCGTGGGCTTGTGTTTACGTGTGTTTGGAGAAAAGAAGAGTTTGCGTGTGTGTGTATGTATGCTTAACTGTGTGCATTTTGTTGTGTGTGTGTGTGGGGGTGTGGGTGTGCATATGAGGGAGAAAAAGAGAATGTACTGATTTGGATAAAATGGGGCGATCTGCTTACTTAACATTCCGGACACGACCTCTATGCCAACTTGCAAATAAGTTAACTTTTTCAATTTGTTCAATCTCCGACCGACCCGCAGTAATAATGTACTTGACCTTGTACTCGCAACATAAGAAGACTTGGTAGTGAGTTTGAATGTTGGTGATTAATTCAGTAAGCTACCAGTTTAACAGTAACAAACAAAATAGCAGCAATGAGCAAGTCCCAAATTTCAATAAAAGAACATTTTCGTCCACTTAGAGCAATAATAAAAGAAACTGACTCTAGCGTTTTAATTAAAAATAACGACATAAATATACCATGGGCATTTTTCGCGATCACATACTTAAAAGTGGTGAAAGACTGCATACCATCGAAGAAACGGCGTGCAATTCATAATGATAAGCCTAAATGGTGGAATAAAGCCATTTCACACTCCTTGCATGCTGAAAAGAATGCTATCTATCTATTGCCTGACGCCGTGATCCCCGAAGGTGTGGCCACGAGCGAACCGCCACCATGCACCTCTGTCCCCAGTCAGTCGACGCCCCTCCCCCCAACCAGCACCGCCTTCGTTCATATACTTCCTCACTCCATCCTTCCACCTCTCTTTCGGTCTATTTCTCCCTCTCTGTCCCTCCACCTCGCTCTCGTACACCCTGTTAGTCATTCTCTCGCTTTCCATACGTTCCATATGGCCGAACCATCTCAAGTTATTCCTTTTCACACTTTCCAGCACATCTACCTCCACACCACACCTCCTTCTTACTTCCTCATTAGTCTGTCTATCCCTCCATGTAAGTCCGCACGCACTTCTTAAGTAATTAATTTCCACTGCTCTCACTCTTGGTCTGAGTCTCTCAACCAACGTCCATGCTTCGCTTCCGTAAGTCAGTGTCGGGATTAACACACTGTCATGCAAGGACTTCTTCACTTCCATACTGACCACCCTATTTCTTGTTACTTTTTTCAGCGTTCCTACAACCCGCTTCCCCTGTTGTACCCTCTCCCGCACTTCTTCATCCATAGTCCCATCTTTACTCAACACACTGCCCAGATACATAAAAGAGTTGACGATCTCCATAGCCTGACCGTTCAGCTTCACCTCACACTCTGTGACTTCACCCCTTTCGAAGACCATAACCTTGCTCTTCCCCGCATTTACCTTCAAATTCCGTTTTTCGCACACTGTTCCAAACTCATTTACCAGACCCTGCAACTCCCATTCATTATCACTCGTCAGAACTGGATCATCCGCAAACAGCAGTATGCTCAAGATAGATTAATATCCTCACAACATGACGAACAACTGGTCACATTTTTAGAACTACGACGCCCAGTCAAAAAGTTAAGTATGCATACTAAAAAGACCCTGGAGCTACATGTTGTAAATCAAAGTAAAACAAACCCAAAACAAATGTAAAGTTACATTAGAAAGAAGAAAGTAGTTACTTCAACTGTTGGACCGTTAGTCATGAACATGGATAATACAGCAAAGACGAAATACAAATGATTAATGCCCTCAATACCTTTTTTACACCAGTGTTTACAACAGAAGACCTTGGTGATATCCCTACAGGATCGCCGGTTCAGATAGGTAATTTTGACGACGTTCTAAGCAATATCAGCATTACAGAGAGAGAAGTATTGACATGTTTGAAACAACTCGAGGTAAATATTTTGCCCGGACCAAATACGACATCACCTAGAGTTCTAAAGGAAGCCAAGTGTGAGCTCTCCAAACCATTGACATTGCTCTTAAATAAATCCTTACAGTCTGGGACTATGCCTGATCAGTGGAAGGTCTCTCTCTCTTCCTCTCTCTTACTCTGTACTATACTCTGTTCATTGTCAAAAGGCAAACATTCTTTAAGATTTCTAGGAATAATTCTAACATTTGTCCTAAACTCCAAGGACTAGTCTTAGTTGGTATATGAGTTCTATAATATATTCTTATAATTTGCCTTACCTTAGTCAGTCAGTAAGCTAAGACTAAGACGATTCTCCTACGGTGATAATAACTTTCATAACATTATTCATAATGGGTGTTCAAAGCCTATATCTATAATACATAATTGAAAATAGCTTTATGTATGTATGTATGTGATTTACAAGCCTATCCATTTTCAGATGGGAGAGCTGTAACTGTTTTAGACGAAAAAAGTTCAAAACATTTAGGCCCGCTGAAATGTATTTCTACATAATTAAATTTCTGTGGCATTCTCTATTTGCAAATTTGGATTTGGATAATATGGTAGCGCCTGGCGGGCATATTTACCGAAAATGAGCATCATTCCACGTTCTTTTTCATGCATAAGCAAGAGCCAGAGCGTAATACAATTATATATCCGTGAAGGTACGAAGAACGAGCTTTCCAATGACATCTGAATAGTCTTTGTACGACAACGGGTTCTCTTGTAACGATCGTGCAACTTGAAGTGAAAATACCCTAAAATAAGGTATTTTCCCGGATTTATCCTTATTTTGAGAGATACGGAGGTTGAGGATCGATACAGTAGGTCTCAGTGCGAGTCCCGCCGCTGTTGCGAGTGGACCAAATCCGCCTTTTGCCCTTGCAATACTCGCTTTCTCTCTCATCGTTCATAATGGCCTCAATAAGGCACAAGTAATATGACGGGCACCGCAGGGGTAGCCAATATTCACTCTCCCGTCATATGACGGTCATCGTCGGCTGAGGGTTAAAGGCATACTAGATCTGGCACAGGCATACTTTTATGAGTCCTGAAATTGAACAATACCTGTCCATGGTTATAGCAGTGATGCGTTATCCATTATGGTAATACATGCACTGTGTAGTTATTTAGGTCTGTATCAGTATTACTGTAATTATGCTTCTTTAATTTCCTCTTGGGTGTTTATTTTTTTAAACTAAACTGCTTGTCTTGATTACCCATTTATGAAGTTGATGAAATGTGTACCTGTGAGTGATGTACTGTACAATATGTCATATGTTTTTATTTGTTTTGTTTGTGTTTGCTCTTCCTCGTTTGCCTAACTTATTTGTCAGCGTACATCTATCTGCATTCATCGGTAATGTTATTATTGTTTGAAATGTAAACTACACCACCACCTATGAATAAAAATATCATCAACACCACCACCTATGAATAACAAAATCATCAACACCACCACCTATGAATAACAATATCATCAACACCACCACCTATGAATAACAAAGTCATCAACACCACCACCTATGAATAACAAAATCATCAACACCACCACCTATGAATAACAAACAGTCATCAACATCACCACCTATGAATAACAAACAGTCATCAACACCAACACCTATGAATAACAAACAGTCAACACCACCACCACCTATGAATAACAAACATTCATCAACACCACCACCTATGAATAACAAACAGTCATCAATACCACCACCTATGAATAACAAAGTCATCAACAACACCACCTATGAATAACAAACAGTCATCAACACCACCACCTATGAATAACAGTCATTAACACCAACACCTATGCATTTAAAAATTCATCAACACCACCACCAATAGATAACAAACACACATTCATCAACACCTACACCCACACACACACAGAAGACTCGCTAATTTCATCGACAATATTCTATGACCACATCATGAAGGTATTGTATATTCATAAATAACCCGGGGATAAGCGCTGCGGCAACTTGTGGTATTTGACTTGACAGGGAATATGATAACTTACAAACAAAATAAGAGTACAGTCAAACAAGATGGCCAAATTGCTGCATAAAGACACTAATTGGCGGGAATATTGGGTAAAAACCTATTGCTGTGTGTGTATGTGTGTGTGTGAGTTGGAGAGTTGATAGGGGGAGGCGTAGGTATTTCAGGTATTGACCATATCGTCTCATGACGGTTTTGCCTCTTGACCACTACTACTTCTTACAACCACTACACTTCATGACCACTTCAACTGACATCCACTAAATATTACGACTATTTCGTCTCGCAGTCACATTTTATCACAACAACGTTGTCTTCGTATTCAGGCAAATTAGTCAAAATTGTTCTCATCACGATATCCCCCCCGCCCCCCTTTGTTGTCATCATCACCTTTACTACATCCTCCTCACCGTACACCCTACTGTAAGCGTCACCACCATCACCCACTTACTCAACCATCCCGTCTTTCCGCATGACTGATAACATAATCGTCCGCTCTTTGGGCCTCTTTACGACATTTTACAAGATTTTAGCGCGCCAGAGAGGCACCACTTTGGTGATAGGAAATGACAGCCAGAGAAACACCAAAAGTATTGGGCGTAAGATGAATAGAGGAGGTTGGGTAAGCATGATTACCACAAAATATATTTATACAGTATACTGTGTTACGCTGGCCAGCTTGCAAGAATGCACTCGTAACTCACTAGCGCTCGCCAGGACAGTGAAATAGGCTACAATAATCGTAGAACGATGTTCTTTCTTTCATAGAGTTCATGTTGTCACAGACAGATCAGTGGTGGTCTTTATTCTTGTCTGTGACACTTGGAAGTATTTTATATCACTCATAGAATATAAGATGCATTGTGTGAAGTTAAGGAGAGAGAGAGCGGAGGAGGCAGCACGGTAGTAATATGTGCGAGTGTATGTTCGTGTGCCTCCCTCGCTCGCGCGCGGGCTTTCCCAGGCCCTTGATTGGCTGGCGCGCTTGGCGCGTCCTAAGGACGCCTGCATCTCATGACGTAGTGGTCTGTGATTGGATGCCGCTGTCCTAGTGTTGGTGCTGGGGCTCCCGCCGCGTTTCTCCTGCAGAGCTTGGCCCAGCGTGCTTGGTCCTATATGTCCTTTGCAATCTGTCCCCCATATAACCCCCTATACTACTTTCTCTCTCTCTGAACTTCTTCCTTTTCATACTTCTCTCTTTATTCAATTACTTATCTCTTCTGGTTCTGCATTCAACTTCCATAGTCGGCCAGTCGTATTACCAGCACCAGCTCTCCATATATGATGGTACTAGTTTTAGGGATTATTAGAGTCATAGTCATATGGTAGCCTAGTGTTGGAGTGCTTCTAATTATTGAGCTGTTCTTTCCCATTATTTAATGCTAGACAGTGGAAGGTATCTTTGGTCGTTGTCTGAGTTATGTATGTGGCAAGTCAGAGCCTGTACAACATCGACGAAGCTAGCTAGCCTGTAACCCTTGTGCATATTTTCCTTTGTGAGTGTAGCAGTATACAGGTGAAGGGCTTTTGCCTACTACTTACCTGCATGCTTGCTATCTCATTGTGTTGACCTTTGTGGAGCGCCAGGGCAAGACCAGATACAAGAGATCTGGACTTTCCAAGAGAGCCTCCAAGTCACCTAACGTAACATAAGGAAATCTGTTCAAGTGGAGACAGTAGGCTACGAGCATGCTTGCACTCTGCCTAGTTTCCTATTACCTGCTAGACTTTATTAGTGAGGAAGACAGCATTGTGTTTATTAACTTTCATT
>JAGKTK010031196.1:4939-15331 GCA_018397895.1 Paralithodes camtschaticus | reverse complement strand
AGATGGACCTTAGTTTGTCCCTGGACTTCCCAGTCAGGCCCGGTGGGCCCAGATCTTTTGCAAAAAAAGGGGAAATTTTTTTCTAGATCATCCAGGCCTTGCGGCCTTGATCGAATTTTACCTACCTTCACCTCCTATACCACAGGAGGATATTGATTGTAGAAACTAACTTTCAATGCATATTTCTCCGAGGTCACAGTAATCGTTGTGTTATGCAACAAATACTCGACACTTAGTTGAACAATGGGCCATTAGCAGCTGCTAGGGCCAAAATTGAGTTAAACCCGGAACCCCCCCCACCCCCCGGTACGAGAACCCACCCGGCTTCGCCCGACACCGTTCTAGATTGCCACCCTGGCGACGGATCGTCCACTTCCGGCTGCGACCCTCGCTCTCCTGAGTGACAGGAGAGAGCCAAGGTCGCGGAAAAGGGTAAGTCAGTTTTCTTCCTAGTTGAATCTAAGGTAAGATGGGCTCACTTAGTATCTCATTTAATGGTCCCTACGATTAATTAAGCCAAGAATACGGCGTATAATTGTGTCATGCAGTTATGCCGACGAGACGGCTCACATTTTTTCAGCTGAACCTAAGCCGGCAAGACGGCTTGTTTTTTATCTTATCCTAACATACAGTCAGTGAGACGGTGCCTCGTGTTTTACCTTACTTTCGTGGATCTATCATAAGTTACCAATATGAGATATATGGATAACGAATATGAATTAGGATGTGTTTAGCTGTCAATTAGGGGACATAACTCTTCTAAGCAGAGCTTCGATGAGTACTTTCATTATGTGGAACATGTATCACGGTTATTCGTAAACACCAAAGTTTGTGTATCTACGGGCTGTCTTCTGGGATAGGTACTTGGACGTATCCTAGCCTAGTTCTTCCATTCGGAGAAGTATAGGCTCATTACCTAGCACGCCCTCCTCCCCACACTACGGTTAGGGCAATGACTCGGATTGGCTAATCCCTGTACGTGCCTTCTCGGCAGACAATCGGGCCCTGCAAACCCGGAACAGCAATCAGAATTCACCGACTTGGGTTTCATTAGACGCTGTTAGTCTCCGATAAGGGGAGATGTGACGAGCACTTTTATGGTGTTTTCCTGCCCAACGTCAACTTAGGGCAACGGGTTATAGGATCAAGTCTTGGTCTAACCCCTCGGATTTTGTCACCTTTTATGAACACAGTACTGTATATCCAATGGACCTTTAGCTCTCTCTGACCACTGGACTCCGCCGGAGTCTCGGTTGTTGGTGAGTAGTGAAATTCCTTCCGGCGCGTTCACCCCTGTTTTGGCAGAGCAAAACAGTCAATTACGCACTCAGTAAGGCAAACATAGGTTTCAAGTCAGGGGCACAAGTTGAGTACTGTACCTCAAATGACCTCTAGCTTCGATTTCTCCACTTCCCTAGTGGATAGGTAGGAAGCGAAGAAAAATACATAGACACGGTGTCGGAATTTTTACGCTAGGTAGAATGGGAGTCATATCACTGTAAACTCTAGGGTCATGGCCCGCCGCAGTTCAGTATCTCCCGGTCGGAATACCACGTAATGATACGGCGATGTACGTCGCATCAGTCCCCGGGATTTTTGAAGATCGCCTCGGGCAATATCCTGTTTTTTTTCCTACACCGAGATGTCTCCTAAATCTTTGACCTACATATGCCGCGTTTCGCGGTATACATGTCAAAGCGGGAAACTGAGAAAATTTTCGCTTGGACACTTGATTTTCGGGTTAATAACACAGTGTTGAGGCGAGACGGCGTATACACGCAAGGACCGCCGGACAAACGGTCACATTGTTGAGGCGAGCCGGCGTACACACGCACTGACCGCCGGACAAACGGTCAGGATAGACGCCTCCGGTATGTTTTCCATCTTTCCCATTTAAATGGTACGAGGTCCGGTCGAGACGACTTATAAACCTCTACTAAAACGGTAATACTGCCTAGGGCTTGCCCCCGGCGATAGGTGATTAGCTGGTGCAGTCTCTTTCTTTTTTTTTTTTTTTTTTTTTTTTTTCCCAACTTACTTCCTCTCGGGCATAGGCTGAGAGCCTTAACATTCACCGCTTTACAATGAACAGTGAAGCCCGTGAGGTCTTGTTCCAGTCTAGGGAGTGAAACATGTGAAGCACGTAGAGTACAACGAGCACCTGCCATCTTGCCTTCACATGAGGCACGGTGCTCACTCATGGCCCGAAACGACCCCATCTCTGAAGCCACCTCGTTTCCGTGCTTCACTGTCTCACCCCCTACACTCGGACTCTCACACTTACACACACACAACGCCACCTGTTGAGCAGATAACTCACCAGGCATTGCACCCCTATAGCATATTTTGAATATGGGAATATTCATACAGTGCTATTTAATCAGGGAACAATGAGGGTATTTTATTGACGTTTCGGTGGGCTTGTGGTAATGCACTGATACTAGGTACAGCACAAATTCCATCCCAATAATATCTTCCCATTGATACATCGGGATTTGACCCCGGGACCTTTGGATTACCAGGCCAGTGGCCAGTCTACAAGTTTCTAGCTGACCAGAGGATACGGTGTTATACTATGGGTTGGAATCAAGTGTAGGTCGAGCAGATCTGACACTGTCTACCTCCCCGACACAATGACAGTCCCGGGTCGGTTGCTCCAATTTTTCTATCGAGTCGGTTTTTATTACGATTCTGATTGTATAGGCATAGGCACAAATTGTTTTCCTAAGTCCCCCTCGCTCAAAATCTTTGATTTTAGCGTCAGAATCACTTCAAGTACGATATAGGGCTCCGGTTGTTTCAAGATTAAATCTCACCGCCCTAACCATAATTTGGCCCCAGGCCCCTGGCAACAGGAGTTTTAGAAATGACGCTCCGCCGTACGCACCCGGTGGTATACCGTGGCTCCCCAGCAGGTTTCCAGACATTAGCACAAGTTACTGTACAGTAGTGACGTCCACTTCAAATGGACTCAATCTACCAGGTTACAAGAGGTAAAGACATGATGTAGGCTCACACCGTGCTTACGTATCTACCGGTTGGTGGAAATAGTTCTGTACATACAGAAGGGTTGGTTTTTATGAGTTTATAGAATCCCTAACACTTCGGTCCATTAACCCGCAGAGACCCAGCGTCGCACGTGTTGCGTCGGCAGTCTTTGATCACCAACTCCCAGCGACGCATCACGTGCGTCCGACATATAAAAAACACTTACGTGGCTCGTAAGGTAGGAAATGGCGGGAGAATAGGAGGGGGAGGTACCGTAGTGTGTGGGGGAGCCGGGCCAGTAGGTGTGAGCGGGCCGAGACAGCCGCGCGGCTGGTGGTGGTGGGCTTAGTGGGGATAGTTTACACCCCTAGTTTACCGCCACTTTGAACATTCATTACTCCGGTCGTATGGGAGCTAGAGGCTTGAGATTTATGTGAGATACTCCTTAGGATGTATGCCGTACAATGCCATACTCAGTTTTTACCCTAATGCTCCCGGGCGGGTGGTCATGCGGGGGAGACGAACTATTGAAACCCCCCCCCCCGCCCCCCAAATGACCGAAATGAGTTTTTTTTTATTTGTGTTTTCATTTCTCACCATTCTCTTCCATTTTGGCAAAAAAAAAAAATAAGTGAAAATGGCTTGGGACTGGGGTGAACAAAATATTATAACTAGCCGGGGCTCAACGGGTTAAGGATTCATTTTTTGGATTAACATCACTCGAAAGTACAAGGGGGGAACCCTTCGCAGTGGGCGCTTGATGAGGGCACAACTACGAGTCTAGACTTTAACCCTTCCAGCCCGGGTTTCCTATTAAAAGGCAACCGCGGCAGATGGGCAGAAGCCCGGGTGTCCGTTTAATAGGCAGTAAGCTTGAAAGCATATTCAGCTTGGTCTGAACGCTGTGCGTCCGACGCATGTAAACAAAGCCGATCGTTGCATCACCGCACCTCCGAAAACAAGAAGGAGACGTCGGATCAATGTTATTGTTGTGACGTCAGACGAAATTAGTGTCTGAAAAGCTCCGATATTGTCAACATCGCGGAAAAATTCGCTCCACGGAAATCGTCATCACAACTGAACCAGTTGACTTAGAGAGCTCTACTCAACGCCAGTCTACAGATTGGAAACCGCACTACGTTTATAGATGTGTGGGAAATTTCTAGCAGTTAAAATAAACGAAAATACGGTAGCCTAGGCCTAGACGTTTTTCGGCCAGATCGCCCGGGTAGCCCACACTGTCCTTTGGAGGACCAGCCCGGGTCACGAGGGTTAAGGACGCGTCTTGATCGACAATCACAGCCAGTGGTTACAAGACAAATGGACGTCCCGGGAGAGATGTGTGGGAAATTTCTAGCAGTTAAAATAAAAGAATAGCAGTACACATAGCTCAAGGCTTTGCCACCTACAAAATGGCTCTAAGGTTGACCCGGCTCCACAGTTTGTTCTGTCGTGTCTTTTCGTCTGCCTCTGCTAGGTTAGTTCCCGAAAAAGATTCGGTAACAAGTTTTTTGGGGGTTATTTCAGCCCCTGGGTCAGAGTTTTGTCTACTCTACGGAGATTCCCTTTTCCAAAAGTCTCGTGCTAAGGGTCAGTACACTTTTCAAGACGCCTCCAGTCGACCTGGTCTACTAAGCACCGTCTGAGCAACTCCATTAATTCAACTGGGATGGCTCAGTAATGCATGTTGTAGAGTACTTAATGTAGACCAAGCACCGGCAGGGCCTTCCCCATCATTCGATTAAGATGGGTCTGTTAGGTAAGTCATCAAGGACTCCACGTTGGTAGTCCATACTTACGGTGACCTACCCCTCGTGACTGGCTCGCCTCTTCTCTAAGAAGAGATGGTTCATTATTTGTAAAGTCCACGGTGGAAGCACACCGGGTTTCACTAGGTCCCAGCGCCAGCTTTAAGACAGTAGACACAACCATGGAGCCTCCACCGGGTGTCACTGGATCCCGGTGCCCCTCCTTAAGACAGTATGAGCAGCCTTCTGGCAGTTGAACCCAATGTTGAGGTTTTTTGGGTGATCAACAATTCTTGATATTCAACATATCTTCTCTCATTAGTTTGTTTTTTCGCCCCGGCGCGTGCCAGAAAATGGCAGAATAAACATACCTCCGGTTGTTTCACCCCAGTGGGTCGCCAACACCCGCAATGATGTACTTTACACTAAGTTTGGGGGGCTAATCGAGCCTTGGGCACAATCCGATTTTTGTATGCCAGATGTGTTCTGGCTCCACAGTAACTAACTGAGCCCGATATTAACAAGTTCCACGAGAAAACACTGGTTAAGATCGCATTCCCTTTACCAGTCAGGCTAGGATGTGGTGTTAATAAAGAATAGTGGAACCCGATCGACCTGAAATCTTCGGACTCGCTCACATTCCCTCGGATAATTAATTCAGGCGTGATTTCACAAGCCCTACGCGGAAACTAGAGGGGGTCCCCCCCCCCCTTGTGAGGTTTTGTTCCTAAATGGAGTAACATGTTTTTTACGGCCAGTAGTCACCCTTCTCACCTCCACCCAATCAAAATGGGGATTGCGCCGGAGGCAGGGACCCGGGAATATCCGTGGTACAATAGACACATTACCATTGACCTTAGCACGTTCTCCTCTACCTGCACGGATACTAATAGGCCGTGCATTTGACTACATTTTGGCAGGCTCCCGGCGTCTGCGGACATCGAACTAGCCACCGGCGTAGTAGATCCGGTGCCTGAGTTCAAGGCAAGTTAATATGATTATCCCGGCCGAGCCAGCCTAGTCCTTTCATGGGTTATCTTCCCTCTCTCTATGGGCCTCGTATGGTACGGGGTCTGAAGGAATGGTACCTTCGGAGTATGCTGCATTTAAAAGAAGGGGGGGGGGGGGCGGTGAGGGTACTGGAGGACCATGACCTTCAACCCCGCCGGACTGGTAGTACGTAGGTAAGTAACAGACAAGAACAGACCGAGAAAGTGTTTGCAACAACGGACACTTTTTCTTTTGGTCCCAGGTATGATTGGACAATCCAAGCAGAGGACCTGTCCTCGTTTATAGACGGAGTTCTTTTATTCCTGCCGGCCACAAATGGGCCGTCTTTTTCCTTAACCCTCCTGGCCCGGGCAGGCTCTCAAAATGACAGTGTGGGCTACCCGGGCGATCTGGCCGAAAAACGTCTAGGCCTAGGCTACCGTATTTTTGTTTAGTTTAACTGCTAGAAATTTCCCACGCATCTATAAGTGTAGTGCGGTTTCCAATCTGTAGACTGGCATTGAGTAGAGCTCTCTATGTCAACTGGTTCAGTTGTGATGACGATTTCAGTGGAGAGCACTTGCAGGCGATGTTAGCAATATGACGATCTTTTCACTACTGAAACAACGACATACAGACGTACAATAACAAACGAGTCTTCTCCTTCTTGTTTTCGGAGGTGCGGTGACGTAACGATCGGCTTTGTTTACATGCGTCGGACGCACGGCGTTCAGACCAAGCTGAATAGGCTTTCAAGCTTACAGATTTTAAAATGACACCCGGGCTCCTGCCCTTAGTTCGTGGTGTCATTTTAAAATGACAACCGGGCCAGGAGGGTTAAGCCAGTTAGAGTTTTTTACCCCTAAAGTTTTACAAAATCTTTCATTGAGGGCATAACTAGCTCTAAGTTGGGAGGTTTTTCCCGACCGGGATCTCTGGACACAATGCCTGGTTATAGCTCTGAATAAGCTAAAACTGCCCTGTCTGGCATCACGGCAACGGGTCTAGCTAGGCCATGGGCTTAGCAATTTAGGTGTGAGGAAAAAGGGGGGGGGGGGGAATGTGCTGGTAAGCTCATAGACCCCTAGAACCTCTCCGCCGGATAATTATAGGAAGTCACGATCTGTGATATTAACCCTTCCTGCCCGGACAGCATTTTATAAGGACACCGCGGCAGATGGGCACGAACCCGGGTGTCGTTACCTGGTCAGTAAGCTTGAAAGCCTATTCAGCTTGGTCTGAACGCCGTGCGTCCGACGCATGTAAACAAAGCCGATCGTTGCGTCACCGCACCTCCGAAAACAATAAGGAGACGTCGGATTAATGTTATTGTTGTGACGTCAGACGAAATTAGTGTCTGAAAAGCACCGATATTGTCAACATCGCAGAAAAATTCGCTCCACTGAAATCGTCATCACAACTGAACCAGTTGACTTACAGAGCTCTACTCAACGCCAGTCTACAGATTAAAAACCGCACTACGTTTATAGATGCGTTGGACATTTCTAACAGTTAAAATAACAAAGATACGGTAGCCTAGGCCTAGACGTTTTTTGGCCAGATCGCCGGGGTACCTGACACTGTCCTTAGGAGGGGGCCCCCGGGTCTGAAGGGTTAATGAAGCGAGCTGAGTTTACGGCTCGCCAATAATTTTTTTTTTCTTTTGTTTTGGGTTAAGATCTCATTGTGAGATATGACCAGAAGGTGGGCGGTGTAGCCCATACCTCACGTAGTCTCCGTCCGCCGGAGAACTGTGATGATTCACTAAGCTATGTTCGAACTGGGGGTACAGTTCAACAAATTTTAATTTTAATGATTATGTTAATTTTCAGAAGAAATCTAACATAGTTGCAACTATGTAGTATTATCAGGATGTACAGACATACTGTATACTGTACAAATAGTGTTAAGGTTAGAACTAAATTCTACAGAGTTATAGTTCTATTTAAGGGGACACATGCGTGTCCCCACAAAGTATCATGCATAGATCTTAAGGTAAAGATCGGGTCATTGGTAAGCAGACTTTCTTCGAAGTCACGCACTACTTACAATCTTTTATATTTTTATATATTGTTTGCATACAATACAACTTAAAAAATGTTTTACGGATTATTTTGTCCCCAGAGGTGAGGATATTATCACGAATGTCCCTCCTCCAGTCTTGGTATTCAGGCAATATCGTCAATGATGAAGGGGCCACTATTAAAGTATAGGTTTGATTCCAGGAGGGAAGTAAAGAAAACCTAATATTTAGTAGGGCCCCGTAATCATTGACGATAAACGTCCCTCCCAGCCATCCCACTTCCCATTCGTTGATTACTATAGTTTTATCTTGGTATATAAGTGAAAGACGAAGATGGCCACTAGAGGGCCTGGAGTCGGGGAAGCAAAAGACGAGAAATCCACATATGGCAAGTCATATGATAACATATATTAAGTTATTTTCTTTTATTTTTTACGGAGTTTTTTCTGTAGGGTACCCAATCAAAATGACGATCCCATAAGGGAATTAAGCATGCACTTATGATGAGTACTCCCTGATCCTCCCGCGGCGGTTGATTCAAATGGCTAACGCGGGATGTTGAATGGAGCTATTATACTAATAGGCAATATCGTCAATGATTACGGGGCCCTACTAAATATTAGGTTTTCTTTATTTCCCTCCGGGAATCAAACCTATAATATAGCACTAAGGCTAATCTTTGCCAAGTAGAGGCATTTCAGTTGATGATTAGCGCAGATTCCTAAGGTGGAACTCGCTATCAGACTATCTCACGTTTTATTATAAACGTGGCATAACACATACATTGATGATAAATAAATGTTGATGATACCATTAGAATAAGTGTGAAAAATGCTTCTTATTAACCCTCAGCCGACGGTGACCGTCATATGACGGGAGAGAGAATATTGTAGGAGAGAGAATATTGGCCACCCCTGCGGTGCCCGCCATATGACTCATGCCTTTTAGGGCCATTATGAGCAATGAGAGAGAGCGCGAGCATTGCAAGGACAACAGGTGGGCGGGCTCCGCTCCCAGCAGCGGTGGGGTCCGCACCGAGATCTACTGTATCGATCCTCAACCTCCGTATCTCTCAAAATAAGGATAAATCCAGGGAAAATACCTAATTTTAGGGTATTTTCTCTTCCAGTTGCACACGTTGTCGTACAGTACAAGGATGATTCAGATGTCATTGGAAAGCTCGTTTTTCGCTCTTTCACGGATATATAATTGTATTACGCTCTGGCTCTTGCTTATGCATGAAAAAGAGCATGGAATGATGCTAATTTTCGTTAAATATGCCCGCAAGACGCTACCATGATACACCCCCACCCACCCCGCGGCTTGGGAGTTAATATTAAAACAAATATACAGTGGAATCTCCAATCTCGATCATAATTGGTTCCCACAAATACCGATCGAGATTCGAAATATCGAGATGCGAAGTTAACTTCTTATGGGAAAAAATACAATCGGTTCCAGCCATTTACCGACTAACCTACATCAAATCTGTCAATTTTCACATTTGCCCCCCACAATCACATGCAATATATATAATATGTTAAAATAGATAAAATTAATAATGAAAGTGTTTTATTTTTACCTAATATTTATTGATAAAGAGGTTTGTGTGGTTGATTGTTGGTTCCGAGGCGAACGCAGTTAGGTTACTGCGTCTCCGCACCTGGCGCACAGTCACCGTCATCAATTCTTGCAATTGCTTCCCTCACCCTGTCACCACTAGTACCGGCATTTTATGAATGCGATAAAAAAAGGTCCAGGTAGACGACTTCACAATACAAGTTTTCAAGCGAATGGCGGATGTGTGACTGGTACACCAAGTGGCCGCTAGATCTACCGACTTCAATTCATTTTCCATGGTATAAAGTTTAATCAAGTTTTCTTTTGTCTTTACTAGTATTATATATTAGATTTTCCTCATACAAATAATAATGTATATTGAAACATGGTAAAGAAATTTTTATTACTACGTAAATGAAAGCGGCAGAGACAGGTTAGACTACCGCTTGAGACGATCGATACTAGCGGTACATTAGTATACAGGTGAACAAAACACAATGACTGTGAGGTTCACACATCGATTTGGTCAAGATTAATCTGTTTATATTAGTATATAAGCATCTAGCATCGATATTTAGCTATTAGCTATCGAGATTAACGTTTTTTCATCGAGATTTGTGATTGGGGAGAGCTTGAAGGTGGCATCGAGATGCGAAATATCGAGATGAGATTGATCGAGATATGTGAGCCTACTGTATAGTCATAGCTCATATAACGAAAATTACTGTGTATATTCCTAGTACTGTATGGGGTTTCCTCTTTCTTGGCATGTATAACTCATTACAGTAGATGTGATTATTGTGGTCTTAAACACAGCGATAATAAATTTTTATTTGCGTGCAAGCCATTTGTAGCGCGGTAAAATAAGGGGGCTGGTACGTAACTTATAAGTTTCCGTGCAGTTCGGAGGGTTAAGCCTCAATTCATCCCGAGAAAGATACTAGCACTCACAGCATTTTTTCACATACTCATACCCCAGATACATACATACATACATAAAATTTTAAGACTGAGCGTTCCACACATAAGTGCAGTTTCAGTCTCGTGTCCTAATGGTGGCGTTCCAGGCAACCCTGTTAAGGG
>JAGKTK010031195.1:0-15331 GCA_018397895.1 Paralithodes camtschaticus | reverse complement strand
GTTAATCTGCTCTACATAACTAACTAACTAACTCTTGCCTCCCGTGTCTGTATCAAGGCAAGAGTGGCATAGTGTTAAGGGGATAGTGGCTATTTTTATGGTCTTTTTAATGTAGGCCTACAGTATATATTCATTGAGTTTTTAGTTTCCTCGCTAGACTTCCATCAAACTTAATAAAACACTCCCTAGACCCCCCTTCAAGATAAATTTGTACGCCGGTTCCTCTTAAAATTACAGGCTCGCTTTCGCTCGTCAGGATAAAATCGACACCTAAATGGCATGAAAGGTCTTAAAACTGACAACGAAATTGGGTGAAAGGTTTTAAAATTGTCAAACTAATGGGCCGAATGTCTTGTAATCTCAAAACCAATGGGGCTAAACATGAGGAAGAAGGGGGACCAGAAAAAGACCCATCTCCCCTTAACAACCAAATATACAGTATAATTTAATAATATACAGGGTGGTGCGGAATTTTGTTACCCACCTGCCAGACATTGGCAACGCTGCCTCTCCATATATTTGTATAGCCACGCGGAAGTCTGCGTGAACTGAATAATGGATATTTTATTATAACAAACAATATCTTCACAACCATTGCATACTGTACATTGCCTTTAATATTACCTCATTAAATGCTGAATAGATAGTAAAAGCTATTTGTATATTTAAAGTTGTATGCATGCATGTACACTGTACAGTATACAGTATATGAATGTACTTTAGGTACTGTATATACAGTACTCAGGCACATACCCCACAGCTGGGGGTGGCTGACTCGAAACAAGCCCAAACAGAAACAACATTAAAAAAAAATAATAGAATATTCACACACATCTCGGTAGCCCAAGAGAAGACCTATATGAATAATGATGAGTATAAGACAAATTGCACACAGTAATAGTTTATTAACTTTTAAATTTAGGTGGATTTCCGATTATTTCCAAAATTGTCCAATTGAAAAAACTTATGAAGTAGATATACATTATACAGTACAGTACAGTATACAGTATCCAAAACTCAATGTTTACTTTAAAATTGTTGTAAATTTTTTATTTTTGGATATATCGACCTTATAATATAGCCTATTCTGATAGTGTGTGATGTGATCATTATAGATGATATCATGCACCATCAAAGTAGGCTATATTATAAGGTCGATATATCAACAAATAACAAACTTATAATTCTAAAAACACCATCATGTTCTGGAAATAATTATCTACTTCATGCAAGTGTTTCCAATTGTGGAAAAATTTGGAAAATTATCGAAAACCCGCCTAAATAAAAAAGGGAATACCTGTACAGTATACTGTACTATTACTGTGCGTAATTTGTCTTATTCAGTACTCATCATTATTCATATAAATATATTTATTAGTGGCCCCTCCATCATTGACGATATGCCTATTAATATATTAGCCTCCATTCAAGCGCCCGCGGTAGCCAGTTTGAATCTACCGCCGCGGGGAAGAACGGAGTACTCGTCATAAGGGTAACGCTTATTCTCTTATGAAATCGTCTTATGATTGGGTACCCGCTACAAAAAAACTTTCATAAAAAATAAAAAGTAAAACTTTACTTAATAATTGTTATACTACAGCTTTCCATCTCGTGGATTTCTTGTAAGGACTTCCTTGACGCTGCTCCCCAAGCCGCCATACTTTCTTCTACTCCCCACGGGCAACCTGACTAGACTTGTGTCGCCTGCGCTCCGCCACATTCTTCGTTCGCTCGCTTCTAGTGAGTCCTTACTCATTTGTATATATCTAAGTTGTATTGAACAGGGTTTAGATTAGCTAGCACAGGCTACCCCATTGGTATGCCCGCAGGGAGTGTTAAAATAGGGTACTTTTTGTGCAGGCGCCTACAAGTTCTCCAGGACCAGCACCTCATGTTTGTGTTTTTAAATTTCACTGCACCTTAGCTATTTCTATTGCTCTTACTAACTAGTTAGGAGGCTACTATCTTCGCAGGAATTAATGCTTCAGGCCGTCGCTATGAGGCAGTTGCATTCTTTGATTCTTTGGCAGACGCTCTAGTCTAAGGGTGGCCACACGTGGTGCGGTTCCTTCTAGCGTCCGAGTCTGCGTGCGGGCCCCTTTCGGGGGCCTCATCTCGTTGTGCTACGTCTGTGGATCTTCAGGGGTAAGATTTCTACCAAGATGATGATTCTACGAGCCTCGTGGCCAGCCTCAGTAGGGTCTCCTTAGTGGGCTAGGTGTACTTTATTATTATTGTGTTTACAATTATATGTGTGTCCCCCGTTTTGGCTCCCTCGTGCATATGTCTCAGTCACATGTGTTGAGGGATGGGAGACATCCTGTTGTTTTGTGGGTGTTCAGTTGATCGGTCTCACTGTTTAGACGATTTTCCGTAGTTGTTTTTTTCCCGCCGGCTCTCTTTCTGAGAATCTGAGGCTGCAGCTCCCGCCGGGCAAGGCGGGAGGGGCTTCCAACTAACCCACTGTAGTGTCTTACTACTTTCCTTCCCCGGCGGAAAGGAGCTCGATTACATCGACTTTGACTCAACCTTTACAATCCACTTACTTCGTACGCTCAGCGGCACAGTTCGTGGTCTTTTTTCTATCCAGCTAGTCCAAATAGCCATTCGGATAAGAAAAGTCGGTTAATTAAGGGTCAGTGACTCATGGTCACAGGTAAGCAGTTAACCCGTGGCGACGCCAGGAAAGGGGTGGGGTTTTCCAATTTTTTTTTTTACTCAGATGCGACGGAATACCAGTTGGTCATGCAAACTGATTTTCCGGCGCATCGGAGCAGGCAGGATGTGTTAAGCCTCTCAGGTTATCCTTATGAGCATTGATTCCTGGAAATGTTTATTTCCAGATCTCGTCACACCGTGAGCAGCACAACCAGAGGAAGGAACCGTTCCCGGCGGGGAGCCATGCCTCAGTTTACTGATAAATCCTTAGATAAAGGACAGGTTCCTGTTGAATGGAAAAGAGCTAATATCATTCCGATATACAAGAATGGAAACCCTGAGGACCCTCTAAACTATAGACCAGTTTCACTTACTAGTATTGTATGCAAGATTTGTGAAAAGCTAATTAGGAAGAGATGAATGAAAATGTTGGAGAGAAAGAAGATAATAACCTCAAAGCAATTTGGATTCAGGGAAGGGACATCTTGTGTTACCAGTTTGCTATGTTATTACAGTAGGGTGATAGATGTACTCCAAGAAAGAGGCGGATGGGTGGACTGCGTCTACTTAGACCTTTCCAAAGCATTCGATAAGGTACCACATAAGAGATTGTTATCTAAGCTTGAGACGCTAGGATGTGTCAGGGGGAGTTTGCTGAAATGGATGGAGAGCTATTTAACAGATAGGGAAATGAGGACCAACATTAGAGGAACTTACTCATCGTGGCGGAAAGTTGAGAGTGGTGTGCCGCAGGGATCTGTGTTGGCACCTCTCATGTTCCTTATGTACGTGAATGACCTGCCGATAGGCATAAACTCTTACATATCAATGTTTGCAGATGACGTAAAAATTATGAGACAAATAACAAATAAAAGTAGTTGTGAGGAGCTGCAAGGGGATTTAGATAAAATATACGAATGGAGCACCAAGTGGAAAATGAAATTTAATATAAGTAAATGTCATGTGTTAAATATGGGAAGAAGTGTGAATAGACCAAATTGGGAGTACAGGATGGGAGATAATATAATTAGCAAGGCCGAAAAAGAAAAAGATTTAGGGTTGATTATACAAGATAATTTGTCGCCAGAGAAACATATTAACAAGCTCTTTAGCGGAATGTATGCAATGGCCGGGAATATGAAAGTTGCTCTGAACTACTTGGATGAGACCATGGTAGCGAAAATTATGAAGAGTATGATTAGACCAAGATTGGAGTATGCAGCAGTGGTGTGGTCCCCGCATCTAAAGAAGCATATTCACAAGTTAGAAAGAATCCAGAGAGCAGTCACTAGATTGGTTCCAAGTCTCAGAGAACTGCCATATGAAGGGAGGCTAGACAAATTAAATCTACCGAGTCTAAAAGAGAGGAGAGAGAGGGGAGACATGATAATGATGTACAAATGTACCCGGGGGCTGGAGAGGCTGGATAGGGAGGATATATTAATTATGGATACAGGAATAACTAGAGGCCACAGCTACAAAGTAAAAAGACCTACCTGCAAGAACGATATCAGGAAGTTTAGCTTCCCCTATAGATGTATTGACAAATGGAATGGGCTGGAGGAGGAGGTGGTGGGGGCAAGGAACATCCATATTTTCAAGAAAAAATTGGATAAAAAGTAGACTGAGAGACGGGACAACACGAGCTTAGCTCAACTCCTGTAAACTACAATTAGGTAGGTAAATACTATTTGTGCCACGCCTACCTGCTTATTAGTCCCAGTAACAGCACACAGACTTTGCATTCGGTGCATTACATGCTTGAACAGGTCAAATTTCCTTTGGACGTGTCAGAAATGTCCAGTGTGTTCAGACCTTTTTATTGACTGGATCAATACACAAGATCTTTCGTGCCTTTTGGCCTTGATAGAGATTAAGAATAAATTTTCCTCTTACGCCAAACGAGTGGCTAACGTAGAACTTCTATGCGATAACACCGAACTATCACGGCTCATTCGCCTTTATTCTTTTGATGATCCTTTAGTCTCTCAGTCAAATCCCCATCACTCAGCTAACACCCAACACTCAGTTGAACCCTTAGCCCCCTCTGGGAACCAAAATTTTCTGAGGCAGACTCCCCTCCCCATAACAAGAGAACTCGCTCAACATCACCGAACTCCCGGACAACTTGGCCATCTCAGTCCCAGTCCGCTAGGCTACAATGTGAACAGTCTGCTAGCAGGAATCTTCTGTCTCCCAAAAGGCAGAAGTTCGAGTTCCCCACGCAGATCCAGACTACGGCGGAGATTCACGCCAGTCCGACCGACATTAAACCACAAGGTTGTAAGTCTAGTTCACAATCAAGCTCATAGGTTTCTGCCTCGGAGTTGCCGGAGTTTTTTCCCGGTCACCTCGGGGCAGATACCGGAGGTAGTAGGGCAAACGCCAGAGTGAGGTCTAAAGCAAGAGTAACTCTAAAAGGCTCCAAAGTAATGCTCTCTAAATTTGTTTTACCTTGTGACAAGGAAGAATTATCAGTTTCTACAGCCAAGGCTCTTGAGCGGCACCGCACGATAGCGGCGGGTGTACTAACACCCAGTTTAAGTTCTCAAGGAGGAAACAAGTCACTTCCTTCCAGGTCTAGTTACCCTGACTCTCTGGTGAGTACTCTAACCTCCAGTACTTCCAGTAAGAGAAACATCTTAGCACCAAGTAAACTTGATCCAATTTTAAATGACAGGCAGCAACTTGCCCGCCACCGGTACCTCAATGTAAAAGGAAAGTAGAGTATCCCTTGACGCATCAGGTAGTGGACCAGTCACTGACAGTACCAGGTCCAACTACGCAAATAGGGAGTAGTGGGACAGTAGAAAAGGTAAGACCCAAATCTCTTAAAAGACCCCGTAGTCAATGTGTCACGGCGAAGCATTAGGATGAGTTATTACAAAGAGTATTACAACAATGTGCAATCTAAAAGGTCTCGCCCAGCGGTAGCGGGGTCTCCCCAGATTGCCTCTGCACCTCCTCTTACCTCGGACGATATTAACATTCGGCCATTGCCACCAATCCCCTTGTTTAACACAGAAGCTCAATCGAGTGTATTTGTACGCCCCCTGTCACCAGCTAATGTTAGTGTACTTCCGGCCCCTTCTACTAATACGGCCTCAGAGCCGTCTAAATTTAACACACAACCTAACACCGTCAATCCTAAGTCTAAAGTAAAGTCTTATTCCCCGGCGGAAACCAGTCTGGGGTCCCCTTCAGGAACCTCAGCTTCTCTTTGCTCTAAACCACTTATTCATCTTAATTCTGTTAGTAAACAGCATCAGACGACAGACACGCTCCCACCCCAGCAAGAGCCGGATGGACTCTGGCGGTCGGTAGGTCCTACGGATTCAGGGGAGGAGCACAGATCAATCAAGGGAGAGATCCCAGTACCGCAGGAGTGGGCAATAGAAATCAATAAGAATAGTGACTTGCGGGCAAAAGACGCCCAAGGTAAGGTTGTTAAAGTACAGATTAGGGCTATTCCCAACATTACAAATTATCAATATTATTGTTTATGTACCAAAGCAACTTGCCCCGCCTTCCCCAGGGGATCTAGTGTGTACTGACTGTTACCGGCCTTATGGCGTTCACGGATATGACTCCGTTTATGTACCAGAGCAACTTGCCCCGCCTTCCCCAGGGGATCTAGTGTGTCCTGACTGTTACCGGCCTTATGGCGTTCACGGATATGACTCCTTGAGGAGAAACGAACCGGAGTTGGTGACAACTCCGGCTACCTTTCCGGCAGAACAGCGGGAAATAAACCTGGGGGAGGTCAGGCACGGGCCATGGGTGGACTGGGGTCAGGAGGTTCAACAATTTGCTATTGCCTTAACGTCCCAACCCTCCCTCACTATTCCCCCACCTAGCCAACTAGAGTTTGATTTGCTAAATCCACAACCGGGAGGTGTTCCCTTGTCTATTTTTGAGTTCCTTATAGCTCCCCAGTTATCACTCAAGGACTTCCCAGAGCCATTCATAACTCCCGACCCCATTGAACTCCAATGTGAGTTCTTGTTGAGAGATAATGCTCATAGAAAATTTGCAATATTTTTACTCAGTAGAGACACAGCCCAGTCCATAGCTAAGCCAACATCTCCACAGACAGAAGCAAGGGCTAGTGAAGCGGTTAGAGTATTTCAACAGCTCCTACTGCCACACCCGGCGAGGTCTACCAGGGACATACGGACAGCCTTGTTCGAGGCGGTCCGGGCTAGACAACTTCTCAGATTCTGTATGGTAAAAGGCTAACCCGAGAATATTTTTTACCGGGTAATTTTCTCTCCAGTGTTTACAGCATCCACAATGAACTCTGAAACCAAACAGGATGTGGAAGTAATGTTCAACCAGTCTCTACCAGACACAGTATAAGTGAAAGGGTGAGATAATCTGTTAATACTAGATAGTAGGATACGACTACGGCCAGCGACAGGCAGACGCCGATCTTAACCTACATCACCTCTTCGATTCCTTTACTCTCTCCTTCTCCCAAAACCTGACAATGGCATACGGATCCGGGAGCAGGCCCCGTCGGAGGTACCCTGGTATGCACCAGAGACCACTACGGTAGGCTCCGGGCTACGCCCCAGCGGACGTGGACGAACAGGCATTCCACACATCCGGCTCCCCAGAGAGCTCGCCGTCTAGTTATGGCGACGGCTGGGCAAAACCTAGTCGGCCGTGGTACATGCCAAACCAACATTCAATGTTGACACGTCTGGTTACCTGTGGGCACCGCCGGCCCAATTATCCCCCCTGGAAGTAGTTACAAACGTTTTTTACCGTCGGCTAATAAATTCAAGCCGGCATACCCAAGGTACTTTTCGAGGAATCAATGATGCTAGAGCGGCGGCCGCCGGTCGATGGCAACGTCGGTCAATCACCCACATCTTTCCATATCTCCTTGTCATTCCTAATATTTAAGTCTTAGTAACCAATGTGTCCAATGATCATAAAGTATCTGTCACACCTGAGGGTCAAGTGGAGATTAACATAACTGGGCTCCGGCCCCTATCATGGTCGTTTCACACCTAGCTATAGAAGGTGTTTAGGGCAGGTTACAAGTAAGGCAAGACCTAGTAGGTAAAGCACATTCATGTATGTAAGTAAGGAACCATGTTCACACCCTAAGTAACAGGAAGTAATGCCAAAGTCACTCCTTATTTGCGTCACGGGTGCGTCAGTGGATAGGGCTGACCTGGGACACCGACAGGTTGCCCCCCAGTTAGGGTGTGGTCGACCGTAACGTTGTTCATTGGAAACAATGGACGGTCGTCTGCAGTCTGACTCTATGGGGAGGCGGAAGGATCCTAGGGCGGCCCTCTCAACTGGACCCAATTAAAGGTAAAGTTGGGCAGGTTGAGAGTCCAGAGATTTTTCATGGAAGACAACAAACTTTTTCCTACCTCTGCCGGCGGGGGGAAAAAGTAGGTCTCATTCCTCAAGCAAATTACGGCTTACATTCGACTGGTGCTACGGAGGCAACATGGCACTCAAGTAATAAGTGGTTTTCCTCCCCTACCTACGGTATGGATAGACTTAGATGCTTCATAGACAATAGACTGGGGATATCAGTCCAGACTAGACCACTAAGGTCAAGGCTGGGGGTTTACTTTTGAACAGAACAGTTATAGGTACGAGAACCTCTAGCTCCGTTAGACTTGACCACTAAACTCACATTATTATGACTTAACACTCCACGAGCGGCTAGGTCGGTAACTTCTACTACCTGGCAAGCGGGTGGTTTTACCCTAAACGACCTTATTTCCATGCTCTTTTTCATGCATAAACAAGAGCCAGAGCATAATACAATTATGTATCCCTGAAAGGGCGATAATTGAGCTTTCCAATGACACCAGAACCATCCTTCTACGACCACGCGTGCTCTTGCAACGATCGTGCAAGACGAGTGCAAAATCCCTAAAATACGGTAATATCCTTACATAATTCCCTGTGTAGTAAGGCAGTGAGTGTGAATGTGTGTGGAGGGAACGTCAGTAGTCGCGCGGGACCCGTGCCGAGCGGTCATGAGCCGACCTACGCTCCTCCCGTCGCTCGTCTCTCTCTCAGAGCCATTATTGCTCAAAAATTGCACACAGACTTAAGTCGGGCCCCGCCACTTAGTCATTGGTTCTCTAGGCCGACTTAAGTCGGGTCCCGCTAAACAAGGGTTAAGACAGGCAATAGCTGTTCGAAGGGTCAATGCCAACGCGTTTCACTGCTTTTAGAAGGCGGAGGCCAGTGAGGTTTCGAAGGTCACATATATTGTCAGAACGAATGTTTGCTCGAGCCGAAACGCTGAGCACTCATCGACATGCATCTTAACTCTCCCGGGCGTAGTAAAAACGTCAGGGCGAGACTTTGTCCCGGAGACATAGCACTTCAGCAGTCTGGAGCTTAAGCAAAACATCCACCAAAGATGATTGCAGAGCTCTACCGTCCACAAGTGGACCTATTCATGTTTGAGGATAACTTCACCCCCCACCGGTGCAAAGGTGGTACCACCAGTTGGAAGGGGGATGATAGAACCAGGGGTCACTCCCAGTCTCGTTCTTCCACTAGTAGGCAACTGGAGACCTCGAGACCTCGCTGACGTATACCTTCCGGACGCTACATAAAATGCCAAAAGGCTGTCATAGTACGGAGAGAAGGTTACAATGTTAAAAAACTCTTGAATCAGTTTACCATGTCCATTAGACGACTATACCAATTACATTGGAGTACAGTACGTTCGAAACCACGAGAGTGGCATCAACGCATTCAGACGCCTCAGTAGCCTTGATTTCCATACATTAAAAGGGGTTAATGGAATAAGCGCTTGTCTATAGTTACACTAAAAAGAATCACTTGCCACGAGAAACACCCGGGCATGATTTCCCGGTCTTTCAACTCTAACCTATCCATACTAGTAGGCAGAGGAGGAACGGTACAGGTATACATGTTTCAGGCTACGCCTATCATCACGTCAGCTCACACCTACCTGTTCGCTAGACTAAGCCTTGCCAGAGTGTACATTAGCGCAAAGGTAACCATGCGCCGGGGTTTTTGAGTCATTATTAAGATCTGTGTTCCTTACGGCTTAAGCGACAGGAAGACAGTACTTGAGCTGATGGCGATGCGGTACAAACCTAACTACCTCAGGTAAGGGAAACTGACCGACCAACTACAAATCGCTCAGATTCTCCCTTTGGTATTACAAAAAAGAACATTGTAATAAGGGTTATTAGAACTGTCAGTCCCGGCCCAAAACATGGACTTACACATATCACTTCCTTATGCCCACTACATGTCCAAGTTAGTTATGAGGACAACACAACCCCAACAACCAGGCTTCCTATGGACCAACCAAACAGAACTCGCGTCATAAGAAGAAAACATTGACTTCTTTTCTCGTAAATTGTTTTTAAGGGCAGTATCCCCGGCATGATGGGTAAAAGCCCATAATATAAGAAAGTAGAACGTCTCTCTTACTTTTTCCAAAATTGTTTCAATAGACGGCATGGCTAACACGAACTTGTGGGCTTCCTTTCACACTTTCTGGACGCGAGACCTGTCGGTGGTTCGGGATATTCCACAATTGACCTGTGTAGCATTACGGCGGCGGGTCTAGTAGTATGCTATTACTAATTAAATTCTTATTTTTGAGGTGGGAAAAAGAGGGGGGGAGCGTGGAAAAGCATAAACCCTGAGCCCCTCCGCCGGGTATTGTAATAAGATCACGAGCTGTGATACTTAAAAAGTGAGCTGGCTCAATAGCTCAACATTTAATTTAAAGATAATCTATCATAGTTACAACTGTATAGTACAGTATTAACAAAATGTACAAACTTTTACAAAATGTACAATTACGCTAAGGCCAAAATATAATCCAAAGAATTATAGTTCGGTAAGCCGTTGTTATGGGAATACAAATATGTCCCCAGACAACGATAGGACGGGTCTCAAAGAGTAGACCCGGTCAACTATAAGCAGATCTTCCACGAAGTACCTCACTGCTTTCTTTTCTTTTATAATCATTGTATGCAAGCAATAAAATGTTTTAAAAGTCGTTGGTTATTTGTCTCCAGACAGCAATAGGACGGATCTCAAGTGTAGAACCGACCAACAACAAGCAGATATTCTTCGAAATAACGCACTGCTTTCTTTTCTATTTTTTTATAATTATTGTATGCATGCAATAAAAGCTTTATAAATTGTTACACAGATTCTTTGTCTCTACCTAAGTAGTTTGTTAATGTTTTTTTTATATTGTCACGAATGACCCCCTCCAGTCTTAAGATATCAGGCATATCGTCAATGATGGAGGGGCCACTAATAAATTATAGGTTTGATTCCCGGAGGGAAGAAAGAAAACCTAATATTTAGTAGGGGCCCTGTAATCATTGACGATGTAGGGCCCTCCCATCCATCCCCTTCCCATTCGCTTGATGTCTTGAGGTTAATCTTTTTTTTTTTTTTTTTTTTTTTTTTTTTTAACCCGGGAGCTGCGGGGAGACTCATAAGAGTTCCCCCGGCGCACTGCGGGGAGACTCTTATGAGTGAGTGAAAAAAAAAATCAACTTTTGACATCGAAAAAAAAATATGTTTTTTATTTTTATTTTTTTATTTTTTTATTTTTGTTTGGCCCCTGGGCCATGCAAAATCTCAGTCCTCTACCTCCCCTCCTTCCCCACTTTCCTCCTCTCCTTCAGTTATCACCTATTTTCCCTGTTATTCCCTTATTCTGAGGTATATTTTCGTGCTAACATTAGCGAGTTGCAAGCAGGGTGTTGTCATCACTGATGGCAAGCGAGTGCAAGAGAGAGAGAGAGAGTATCGATCGACTGTGTCTCAGTGGCCTTGGGGGAAATTGGCGGGAAAGCAGATTGCCTCACCCACACATTATACAACTCGCGGGCTATATCTCCGATTTTGACCATCCAAACGCTGTTTTCACTCGTTTTATTGTTGTTTCAGGTTAATACCTTTATAATCAACCCATAATAGGCGCATATGGATAAGTATTAATGCTATTAATGGCACAATGAATATTTTAGTGACGGAAACACCTCAAATACGTCAGCACAGGGGGACGTTTCCAATTACCCCCATGCGCACTTCAGAGGTTAATGGCATACAACTCAGCAGTATAGACAAAAGCAAGCAGCGGAGAGATATCTGGACGCAGTGGTTGTTGTTGTTGTTCCTGTTCCCCAGGCTGCCTGGCCGAACAGCCCCAAGCCCGAGCAAGGCCAAGGCCATAACCGAGCGTCCCCACAAAACCCTCCCTGCCTACCACAATAAAGCCTGGGTGACCGAAGCCATTCCATGGCGGGGAGCTGAGGAGGGTGTGGAAACGCCGGGGAAACCAAAGCCCCACCCAGGGCCCTGTGCCCCTCAGCAATTATGAAGAGAAAGTTGAGGGGCAAAGGAAAAATGTGACGCTTTGGCTTCCAATTTGCCAACCTCTAGGTTGGCAGATTGGAAGGTCAATCCACGGAAGAGACGCCGTCACTTGAGATCTAGAAAATATATAAGTAAAAGGAACAGTCAGTAAGCTATGGGTATGGCAGAGATTGCTCAATTCTCACTCTGATAGACCAGCCCATCACCACATGACTAGAACCCAATCCTCTCAGCATCAGCTAGAAAGGGCCCTAGAAAGCCGCCTTTGGCGGGGGGATAGCTCCCCTATTTCAACCCCTTTCGGGGTTGGGCACCCGCCGCAGTGGTTGGAGAAGACCACAGCACAGCCAACACCAGAGGCAGATTTTGATCCATCAGTATAAATAGCAGTGTGATCAGCTTTATAACATTGTATGTGTTCCAGAGTATTTTGGCGTAAGACTGCAGCTGTAGGGAACGATCACTTATTGAGATAGGACAGGTACAAACACGAGGCAAACACTGTATAAGCTATAATAGAAATGCACAACGACTAATGATAAACTCTCTAACCCAAGAGTGAACTGATTTTCCCAGTCTTCCTTCCACTCAACAAGTAAAGTATGGATTTCTCTCCTTCAGCCTGTCTTTCCCTCACTTAGACTGCTTCAAGCTCCGTGTGTCCAGACATTTGCACTCTAATGCACCTTGAATTTGGCTCTCTATCATTCTTTCAACTTTGGACTGGACACTTGCTACAGGCAGCTTTGCCTTTTGTCTCCTTCAAACACATATTGAAAAATAATATAAATGTTCACTACAGTCTATTCATTATAATTGACCAGAAATCTTGACCACAAAACTTTATAACTAAAATAATAATAGAGTAGTGGAGATAATATTGTTGCCATTTAGGGAGAGTCAGCCACAGATTTGGTGTGGAAATATACAGCCCATTTTCTCTAATCCTTTTATAATTATAGAGGATAGAGGTCAATATTTCTCTCCTACTAATAATGAACAGACTACAGTATATATAATACTACAAGGTGAATAACATTCTACGCTACACTTGAATATCACAAAACTACCATACTACAAGGTGAATAATATTCTACGCTACACTTGAATATCACAAAACTACCATAGTTTTACAATGTGTATATCATAACACTAAATATGCAATGCAAAATAAAATAACAATCAATATTATTTATTTGCAAAATATACAATCCACTACTGCAGATACTGAATAGTGATATTATCAGCCACACTACAGGCTTATGTACAAAAACTTAAAACTAAGTGAATACGATCAACACATTTATTACTTTATTCTGGCTACCGTTACACAATTTCATGCATCTTAGGAACAACCTATAGGAGCCCAAGGGGTAATTGACATGGTTTTTACCCCCGTAACACCCCGAGGTTCTTCCCAAGCTGATTCAAATGATGTACTATTAACCAGAACCTATAGTCTATTATAATTAGGCCAATAATCTTGATCACTAACCTCTATAACTAAAAATGACAAGAGTAATCAAGTTAATATTCCGACCACTTGGGAAGAGTCAGCCAGGGAATAAGTGTGAAATTTTACAGCCCATTTGGTCTAAACTCTTTTTGAGATACAGAGGTTAGAGGTTGTGATTCCTGGCCTACATATAATGAATGGACTAAAGTGAGCCTGCTACCACTGTATATAAGGTACAGTATTTACCAAGTGAACCTCCCCACCACACACACACACCAAAGTCTATAGAATTTTACCCTGGCGAATCGTGTGGCTCATGGCTAAACATCACACACACACACACACACACACTTAACGTAATTTTAGGACGGGAGACTGATATCGTACCCCTAATGGATCACACAAGTCTATATAGTATGTGTACTGGTATATATGTATGTACTGGTATGTATGCATCAATGTATGTGCTGGTATGTATGCATGAATATATGTACTGGTATGTATTATGTAACGGTATGCATGAATGGCATAGTCAGTAGAGCGTCGGCTGCTGATCAAAGGGTCGGCGGATCGAACACGCACTGTCAAAATGTTATTGGTAGATGTCGAGCCCTGGCAACTTTACCTAGCGATTTGTGACATTGCCTAATGTTCATGGCCACCAATCTCAGGCATTACGGTGTGTGGGGAAAAAAAAAAAAAAAAAAGTATGTATTGGTGCCCATATCAATGCCATACTGAGACTCATAGAGAGCATCCATTACAGATAGAAATTATAAGATATTTTTAAATGTTCTTATTGATTTTGTAAGGCCACGCTGGACCACTGTACCACACTTCTAGCCGCCAGACGCAAGGTTCGGACAAAATGTTTGACGATGTGAAGGCAACTATTATCACCTCTCAGTACTGACACACCATCTCTTAACCCATTCAACACGATGACGTTATTTTCATCACACAGTATTTTGATTACTATTAGATGCTTTTCTTTAGCTTATAATCTACCTCTATGATTCAAAGGGGTAAATACGATCTCAGTAAACCCTCTGAATACAACACAGGTCCTTCTTAAACGGTATATAATAGTCTAATTTTAGTAAAACGGCGTCATCGTGCTGAATGGGTTAACAACAGGTCCAACTCAATATCAAACATGTTCAGAGATATCTCTGTATAACGATAAATACGGAAATATAAAACAACATACTCTAATTAACGCTATCCCCCTTCCCCAACTAGTATGTTAACAGTTACCTAATATGGATAAAAATACTACCACAGAGAATAAATAGGTAAATAATACAGATATAAACACTACCTACAAAAAACGAAGTTACCTATTATAAATAAAAATACTACCTACAAAGAATGAATTGTTATCTGTAGAACAGTAAATGCAGTGGCAAAATAGTTCAACTATTGTACCCTCTGAATACTTATTAATTTGACTCGACTCATTATTCCTGGATAGCATTTTTATTGTATTTGAGTATTAACTGGACCACTTGATATGAATTAACTACTTGCTAATTTCATGCTATATGGAAGTTGGAGCTACAGACAATGATATTAAGCAGAATTCCTGATGTGGCGGCGTCTACGCCGTGGGGCCACCTCCCGAGGCTGCCGACCCTCCACGGCCGAAGACAAAATCAACGACCAGTGGAGGAAAACCGGATGCCGGCCGCGGGGAGCAGTTTCGGGAGCCAAACCGTCACAACCATCCCCTGCCCCCTCCCTGGGGGCACAGGTCCTTGGAGCGGCTCCGGTCGTGCCGGGAATTTCCACACCTCTCACACCACACACACACATCACACAGTTTTTCCTACACCGAGAAATGAC
>JAGKTK010031194.1:0-15331 GCA_018397895.1 Paralithodes camtschaticus | reverse complement strand
CTTGAACACCTCTATCATATCCCCTCTAACTCTGCGTCTCTCTAACGAATGTAAACCTATTTCTTCAACCTTTCTTCATACGGAAGATTTCTATTATTATGGATCATTTTTGTCATTCTACGCTGTGCTCTCTCCAATGAATCTATGTCCATTCTGTAATAAGGACACCAAAATTGGACAGCATAATCCATATGGGGTCTCACTAATGACAAGTAAAGTTTTAAGATAACATCAGCAGTTCTGTTACTCACACTCCTAGAGATGAACCCGAGAATCCTGTTTGCCTTATTACGAACGCCTATACACTGTTTTCTAGGCTTCAAATCATTGCTAACAAACACACCTAGATCTTTCTCGCAGTCTGAATTTTCTAATTCTAAATAAGCTAGTTTATATTTAACATTTGTTTGCATCTTCCCTATCCTTAATACCTTACATTTGTCAATGTTAAACTTCATCTGCCAATTTACTGACCATTCATGTAAGGTATCTAGATCCCTTTGGAGGCACTCTATATCGCTATCTGAATCAATTGATCTCCCCATTTTAGTATCGTCTGCGAATTTACTTATCCTACTAGTTATACCTAAATCTAGGTCATTTATGTATATAAGAAACAACAGGGGACCTAATACCAATCCCTGGGGGACACCACTTTTGACTGCTCCCCACTCTGACTTGGTACCATTTATGCTAACTCTCTGTTTCCTACCAATTAGCCATGACCTAATCCATCCCAACAACGACCCTCCTATTCCATGTGCTTCAACCTTTCTCATCAATCTCTCATGAGGGACTCTGTCGAAAGCTTTACTGAAATCTAAATGTATATCATATGACTTGTCACTATCTACGTTTTCATAATACCTCTGAGAAAAAGCTAATCAAATTAGTAAGGCAAGAGCGTCCCTGAGTGAATCCATGCTGAGAAGAATTTAAGTTACATTTTTTTAACCCGTACAGCCCCAGCGACGCGTCTGACGCGTCGGCGATGTATGTAACGCACAGCCCCAGCGACACGTCTGACGAGTCACCCTAATTGCTCCGACCGTAACCTCAGGTGTAGCCACTCGAGAGGGCTCAGATTTGTATGGGATCTGTGTACGTATCCCACGCAACCGTGCCGATGGTTGAAAACTCTCAAAGTCCACGTGCGTGCGCGTGAGCGCGCAATAACCTGTTTTTTGGGGGTAATTGCCTTCAATTTTTTACTCTTGTAAAATACGTTTTCGGGGGCTCTGTAGGACCATTCTTTAAGCTTTTTGAGCGGTTTTCGTGGTGTTTCCTTCATTCCTAACCCATTCGCTATTGTTTCTGGAATAAAACCATTTTTTGAAAACCGGCCGGGTTCTGGTGAACAAACATTACAAAACTAGCCGGGGCTCCACGGGTTAAGTGGCTTCTAATTTTCCTAGCAATAATAGACTCTAGAAACTTTCCTATGATTGATGTGATACTAATGGGACGGTAATTGGATGCTATCGATTTATCACCTTTTTTGAAGATCGGAACTACATTTGCAAGCTTCCAAGCTTTTGGAACTAAACCTGTTTCTAATGACTTGTTAAATAAAAATGCTAATGGGCTACTTAACTCATCTCTGCATTCTTTTAATACTCTAGCATATACCTCGTCAGGACCAGGCGATTTTTGAGGTTTCAGTCTGTCAATTTCCTTAAGCACATAATTTCTACTTATACTAACTGTACTTAACATATTTTCTATACTATCACTATATACCATATTGACTTCTGGAATCTGTGCCAAATGTTCATTAGTGAAAACGGAAAGAAACTGACTATTTAATGTACTGCACATTTCTAAATCATTTTCTGTTATTTCTCCTCTTGAAGTTTTTAGGGGGCCTATTACATCTCTAACTTTAGATTTATGTAGTTGGTAAAAAGCTTTAGGGTTATTTTTTGAGTCACTGGCTATCCTTATTTCATAATTTCTTCTTGCTTTCCTGATTTCCTTTTTGACCTGTCTTGATAGAGTCTGATAGTATATATGTAGTTGATTTTCGCCTTTCTTTATTTGTCTATATATATTCCTTTCTTTTTTTCCTATAAGATCTATTAGCTTATTAGTCATCCATTTTGGTTGGTTCTGCGTCGTCGATCTAAATCTTCTTTTAGGGATATATTTATTTTGAGCATTGTGGAGTGAAGCAATAAACTGGTTATATGTAGGTGGTAAGTTTAACTCTGGCATGTCCTGACTTAAATGCTTAACAATAGGGTCCACCCTTAAATCTCTTCTTAGCCCACCATAATCGGCTTTTCTGAAATCTGGGAGAAGTGTCGTATTCTCTTTAGCATTCCCTGTCCATTGTATATTAAAATAAATAGATTTATGATCGCTATTTCCTAGGTGGTCACCAATCTCTACATTATTTATCATATGTTCATTGTTACTGAAAACTAAATCAAGAATATTAATACCTCTAGTCAGCGTATCAATGAATTGAAATAAAAATCTATCTTGTACTACCTCAATAAACTCTACTGAATCGGAGTCGCCTATTTGGTGCGGCCAATCAATGTTCGGAAAATTAAAATTCCCCATAATGCACACATTGCTAAACCTTGATGCTATTTTAATTTCCTCCCATAACGATGTTCCGCCATTTCTACTCATATTAGGCGGTCTATATATAACTCCAATAACTATGGTCTCACTACCTTCGTTAACCTCTACCCAAACACTTTCATTATCATTATTTAGTCTAATACCTGATTTAATACAGCTTTGTAATGTACTCCTGACAAACACTGCTATACCTACTTGTTCGGTCATACTTAAACAAACTATATCGTGGAATATCAAATTCTGCTAAAAAATGCCTAGATTCTGTATTAATCCACGTTTCAGTTAGCGCTATTATGTCTATATTTTCTGTGCTAACGAGTGCTCTAAGTTCGTTAATTTTGTTATATAAACTCCTACAATTTGTATAATATACCCTCAACCTATTACTTTTATTTGCAACTAATTTTCTATTGTGTTTAGCTAACTTATTATTTCCTGTTGAACTACTAGCTCTAGACGGAAATTCTACTCTATCAGTATTCTCATCTTTACTATCAGTTACATGTGTAGTGTTATCGATACTACTATTACACATCACTATATCCGCCCTATCTTGGCTGATTATTTCTATTTTACTCTCTGGTTTGTCACATGAAGTACCTGCTCCATATGGAGACAGTATTTTACTTACACACCCAGGCTTTTTTAACGAAACCCCGCAACAATCTTGTCCAGTGAGCTGGCTAAGGTCGAAACTCCAATCGAGAAAGATGTACTCCATCCTGGGCATATACAGTTCATCCTTACCATAGAAGTGGGTCCAGTTATCTAGGAATTGTATTGACTTCGCCTTGCAATACTTCTCCAGCCGGCTATTTACACCAATAGCCCTGGAGAACCATTCCTTCCGTACCCCTCTTCTTGGCAGGCTACTGTGTACCACAGGAAATCCACCCTTCTCCTTGATCCTCTCCAGCATTTCCTGGTACTTGGTCAGCAACTCCTCAGTCCTGCATCTCCATATGTCATTGGACACCGAGTTGATGAAGATGATGGGGTCCTCCCCACCCACTTCTAGGACACCATCCATCTTCTCTGCCACCCTCCCGACTCCGGTGCCAGGTAGGCAGACAACTTTACTAACTTGAGAGTTGGTAGCCCCGTGAAGGTACCTAACCATTGAATCACCGACAATGAACTTAGTTTTTTTCCGTTGTCGGCGTGTAGCAGGAGTTGTAGCAGCAGTTGTTGCAGCAACAGCAGCAGACTCCCCCCCCCTCCCCTCTCACTGCCTCGATGATCGCCACTTCATCGCCATCACTCTCATCAGCCAAGGTGCTGAAGTTGTTGTGGGTCTTGAGTGGCTGCCTTTTCAGCTTGCAGGCCGTTGCACTTGTAGACACCACTTTCCAGGGGGCTTCACAATCCCTGGGAACACTTCCGGTAGCCTCACACTTCTTCTCCGCCATAGCTAGTCTCAAGGCCAAAGTTTCATCTCTGAGACACTGAATCTCCTGCTCCACATTCTCCAGTCTTTCTTGCAAAGAAAGACAAAGCTGGAGAGTATGGGAGGAGACAGCAGACTCATCAACACCAGCCATCACTAAGAAAGTTCACTAGGACCTCACTAAGGGTAAACAGGTGCACTAGCGGTCACTGGGGACGTCCGCACTGGTCAAGGGTCAGAGCGCAACTGGGAATATGAGCGGTCGAGAGAGGGTGAGCTAGTGATAGTGCCTGGTTGACTGTACCGAGTCCAGATAGGCGGAATGAATGAATGAAGCTTTTTTTTCGGTTCCGTAGTTAAAGTTTCAGGCCTGCCTCTCCACCAAGTTGCATTTGTCAACACAGCAGGCAGCACCTCAGTACCCCAGTGGTGAGTTTAAGTTTATTGTTTAAGTTTATTATTGGTTTGCTGTTCGGTTAAGTATTATACTATCTATTCCTTAGTGATAGTAAATATTGATTTAGTCCATTTATACCGTACAGTAAGGTAAATTAGTCTTATCATTGGTTTGATGTACAGTAATTATATATTCTATTTCTTAGTGATAATATTGATTTAGAACATTTGTACTGTACCTAAGGGTAAACTTGTTAATTTGCGTTAGTACCATTACCATTGTATTGTTGTACTATACAGTAGAGTGACTGTGTGAATTGTTTTGTTTCATGGTACTGTACAGTCGTGGGAATTAATATCGTCAGTGAATAGAGCTTTATATTGAACCGGAGTACTGTACAGTCATAATCATTAGTACCTATTTTTGTTTTAGGCATTAGGTGTGGGTATTCTGTGTAACAAGTGCGTTTATAGTACTAGGTTGGCGATGTGGACGCTGGGTTTTGGGTCCGGGACTGGTGACTGTGGCAAGTGATCTTCCTGTGATGGCCCCTGGTCCTCTGTGGTGGCCAGTCATGGACTGTGACTGTGGCCAGTGATCTTCCCGTGATGGCCCCTGGTTTTCTGTGGTGGCCAGGGATGGACAGTGACTGTGGCCAGTGATCTTCCTTTGATGGCCCCAGGTCCTCTGTGGTGGCCCGTGGTTCTCGGTGGTGGCCAGTGATCTTCCCGTGGTGGCCCTTGGTCTTCTGTGGTGGCTGGTGATCTTCCCAAGGTGACCCGTGGTCCTCTGTGGTGGCCAGTGATGGTGGCCAGTGGTGATACCGTCGTGTAGTTACCTGTGTGTCCTGACCGACCACTCTATCTTGGAAGACCCATCCAGACTTTTTTTAATCCCATGGTCCCGTGAAGAAATGTGGTGATACAAGGACCAGTAGAGTTATCAGTGTATTGGTGTGGAGTTGTGCTAAGCGCCCATTTATATTATTTAGTGTTACCTTGGATAGGTCTTTCATAAGCTGTTTTGATGGGCTACGTATCAGAATCCTAACCTATGCAGTCATCATCTTTGTTCCTTTGTAAATATATGTAAATATACTAGCATTCTTATGTCTGAGTTTATATATTGTCATATATTGTCCTATTGGTTAGAAAGGGTATCTTGGAGATTCAAATTATATAAATAAGGATAGCTTCATAGCCGCACTAGAACCTACTTTAAATTAGTAGCGGTACTAGTTCCTTGACAATATATATATATATATATATATATATATATATAATATAGCCTATACATTATTTTATTTTAAATGTCATTAACACATTAACATTATCAGATAGTACAAAATATATTAAACATCACATTTTATGAAATAGTTAATGGTGATTTAAGTGCATAAGCTAGAGCCAAAGGATAATTAGTAGGCTATATATACGATATGTGTTAGTGAGTTGGGCCTAGGCCTATAGGCTACTTAGGACTTATAATTAGGGTTGGGTGTGAGGGGGATCTGCCTTGTGTGAGCCAATCGGCTTTCTGCTGTAGACTCCCATTTTCGTTTATTCTTATGTACAGCTATTTCTATATTTTGCTAAATATTACTTTTATTGTAGTCGATATGTTATGATGTGGTAATGTTAATGAATATTTATAGAAGTACAGTCGTGGTTAGGGCTACTTGAACACCTCTTAAATGATAACAAAATAACAAGACTGCGAGCATTAACTACGGTATATAGTCTGTTATATTTCAGCGGATGGTAAATTGAATCCCTTAGCAACGGAGTTCTCGATAACTTATGGAAAATATGTATATTTATATATCTGTGTCAAATTAATGCCAAGTTTTCGTAATTACCACACGGTTTCGCTACAAAATCTACATAATAGCTGAGTAACCAAGATAGTAACATTATCATCAGCTCGAAAATAAATAGACTAGCGAATGTCAGCAGTTTACCAATATAGTTCGCCAGTGAAATAATATTGTGCCTTCTAAAATTGTCAAGGAATTTCTGTCCATGGCTGTGCAATACGCGTAATACGGTAGGCTACTCTTATTTACTCAACCATAACATAGCACAATCATAATGTATCCTTAACCCCTTATTAGCGGCTCACCACATAAGTCGAGTTAAACAAATCTGGACTAACTAGCGGCGCTCGACATAACTCGAGTGGCAATTTCAGCACGTAATGTTGCTGAGAGAGAGAGACAAGTGGTGGCAGGAGACTAGCGAGCGTATGACTGCTCCAGACCACCGCGGTGGACCTACTGACACGAATCTCAGCTCCCTCCTCCCTCCCTCACTCGCTACTTACTCAATTATATGGGGAAAGTACCGAAATACCTGCTTTTTGCACTCGCGTTGCACGGTTATTGCAAGAAAACTATCCATCATACAAGGATCGTTATGGTGTCATTCGAAAGCTCTGTTCATGCCCTTTCAGGTATAGATACTTGTTTTACGTTCTGGGTCTTATTTAGGCATGAAAATGATCACGTAAACAGCCCTATTTTGGCTAAAAACACCCCGCTGGGCGGTACATATAAATAAACCGCAGAGGCCGCTCGTAAGGTGTTAATGTAGTTAATATTTGAAATAAATTGTTATACTAGGTGACTATTTCTTTTATTTACCAGAGAGAGAGAGAGAGAAAAAGAGAGGCAGGCAGGCTCCTCACCCAGAGAGAGAGAGAGAGTGAGAGTGAGACAGACTGGCTCCTCCCTTTGTGGGTGACATCACTGCCACTGCACCCTCTGATTGGTCCTAATTTCCCCTATGGTATATACTAGTCTTGACTTCGGAAATATGCCCCCGGGGGTGAGGGGGGGTGGCTTAAGGGTATTTGTATATTGCTGAACCCCTTCTCCTTCATGTTAAGCCCCACTAGTTTTCACATTTTAAGACTTTCGCCCATTTTTTTTAGTCAATATTTAAGACCTTTCGTGCCATTTAGGTGTCGTTATTTCCTGGCAAGCGATAGCGAGCCTGTAATTTAGGAGGAACCGGCCTTTGACCGGGACATTTTTCTACTGAAAAATGTAAAAATCTATCTCGAAGGGGGGTCTTTGAGTTGCTTTAAATTAAGCTTGATTAATGTCTATGGAGCAAACTAAACTAAATATATATACCGGTAATAACTACAAATATATACATACATAATATAATGTGCCCTTAACCCATACAGTACCGGTGACATCCTGTCCATTATATTCTGTATAGACGATTTTATTCAGTTTAGGATAACACGCTTCAAAATATATAAACCAACCCTTTTAACTACCACAGATCCTTCTTAACCCCTAAAAGTCGGCGCGCAACTTAAGTCGAGTTAAATAAAGCTGGACTATGTGGCGGCGCTCGACATAGGTCGAGTGGCAATTTCAGCACGTAATGTTGCTGAGAGAGAGAGACAAGTGGTGGCAGGAGAGTAGCGAGCGTATGACTGCTCCAGACCACCGCGGCGAACATACTGACACGAATCCCAGCTCCCTCCTCCCTCTCTCACTCGCTATATAAGGAATTGTATGGGGAAAGTGGCTAATTACATGCTTTTTGCACTCGCGTTGCACGGTTATTGCAAGAAAACTAGCCATCATATAAGGATCGTTATGGTGTCATTCGAAAGCTCTGTTTATGCCCTTTCAGGGATAGATACTTGTTTTACGTTCTGGGTCTTATTTAGGCATGAAAATGATCACGTAAACAGCCCTATTTTGGCTAAAAACACCCCGCTGGGCGGTACATATAAATAAACCGCATAGGCCGCTCTTAAGGTGTTAAGCTGCATAATATCGCTTAATTATAGCTAGAATAAAATCAAAACATTCGTCGCTGGTACTCAACGGGTTAAGGGAGCCTACCTCGCTTTTTTCTCTTTCTCTCCCTCTCTCTTTGGCTTGTATCCATTCTGCCCCATCCAGCCTACTGTTTTAAGACTAAAAGGAATAATTGAGATAGTCTCTACCGTTTTCAATCCTAAGTTGAATAAAGTCATCTAATTGTTGCTAGACTATAATAAAAAGATGTGATCGGTACTGAATGGGTAGACTATACGCATATACAGAGCGATCCTTAAATAATTGTTGCTAGACTATAATAAAAAGATGTGATCGGTACTGAATGGGTAGACTATACGCATATACAGAGCGATCCTTAAATAATTGCCCATAGGGATTACCCATGTATTTTATTATCATCACTACTACTATCATCATCGCTACTTCTATCACCATAATGAAATACATGGGAATCCCTATGGGAAATGATTTAAGGATCGCTCTGTATAGAAAGGCAGCGTTACCAATGGATTTGCATAATTGTTGTCATATTGTCATGTTATTGAATGTTGGTGTTGCTATTACTGCTGCTGTTCCCTGGCAGCGTCCGTCTGTTTCCCTCTCATCAGCTCTATTGTCCCTACAATTAAGGGGGGTCACCTGCTTTTTGTTATCTTTCTCTCCTTTTCTCTCTTTCTCTGGCTTGTATCCATTCGGCCCCATTCAGACAACTGTTTTAAGACGTTTATCCCCATCCAAGTGTCGATATCTTTCTGGCGAGCGATAGCGAGCCAGCATTGTATAAAGAAATCCGACTTCGCCAGAGACATTTTTTGTTATCGAAAAATGTACAAATTTAACTTGCTGTCAAAACAAAAATATATATATGCTGGCTCGCTACCGTTCGCCAGGAAAATATTAACACCTGGATGGGGGTAAACGTCTTAAAACAGTAGGCTGAATCGGCCCGAATGGGTGCAAGCCAAAAAGAGAGTGAGAGAGAGACAAAACAAAACGAGATGGGCCCCCTTAAATAATACGCATGTCTCCAGCCCTCACGTTAATAATACGCATGTCTCCAGCCCTCACGTTAATAATTATGTTACATATTTGGCCTTATTCATCAAGCTCTCTTGTCAGTCTGGAATATATTATTAACCACTTCTTTACCGGTGGCGTCTTTTGCATGCTATTCTTGCTACTTTTAGACGATTGTATTCAGTTTAAAAAGGGTCTCTAGCAATCAGCAGGCTTCAAATAATCTCACTTAACCCTTCTTACTACCCCATATCCTTCTTACTACCCCATATCCTTCTTACACTGCATAACAACGTATAAATATAGCTAGAGTGAAATTGAAAAGACGTCGCCGGTACGGAAGGGGTTAAGCAGTTTTTGCGTCTGATTCCTTCACATTTATTATTTGACTATGTCCTATGTAGCCACTCCTCCCATGAATACAGTGATGAACTCTGTATAAAAGATTCCTATTAATTCACAGGGACATTGTTGTCAGTTGCAGGTCCATCTCTCCGATTGTAATATTTTTTCTACGTCAGGTTCTTTTATCTCATTTTACTTCTTAATTATATCCATATCCATTATTGTGTGTGTTTTGTTTTTTACCATCTCCTATAAGGGTATGATCTTAATACAATACGTGATTCCATTAATCCTGATCATCTTCCCCACGCTCCTTGTATTTTTCGTATTTTAATATGTAACGTTGCAGGCGGGGTTCGAACCCACAACATTAACAAACATCCCACAAAAGAAACCACAAAACAGAGATCTATTATTCAGTCTCAATAAAAAAGTGGTGAGAAACCCCAAAAATATTCCTTCCTTAATCCTCGGCAATCATTATTAATCAAAGACCTTGGATTATTGCACAATGAATATTAATACTATCAATATATAAGTGAACAAATAATATTAGGTGTAGGTGGTATTGGTAACTGCAAAACATAAGGTAAAATCATAATTTATTTACATGAAATTATCATATACAATTAACTGAATACAATCCATAACAAAATAGAAAATAACAACACATGATCAACTGAAAAATATAATCCTATCTTTTAACACTTATGGTGTGGGAATATTTCCGCCTATTTCTGCCATATTAGGGATCATTCAGGCACTCCTGATTGATTAGGCAAGTATCTGGATGAAATGAAATGTATTCAGCCAAAAACTAGAAGAAAATAGCTTCAAAATGACACCAATACGAGCTTCGTAGCTCGCGGGGTTCATCCGCAGCACTACCATAGACATTCGCTAAAATTAGTAATTCTCGCTAATGTCTCGCTACATTTGCCTTTGGCAGCACTGTATATCTCACGAGACTCAGAGCCCTCAGTGCCTCAGCTGCCTGGCTGAGAAAAGGATGTGTGGCCTGTCGCAGTCCTGCTTCCTTGCACTCGATTTTACAGGCTTTTAGAGGTTTAACCCTTAACTGGCGGCGCGCAACATAAGTCGAGTATAATAAATCTGGACTATCTGGCGGCGCTCGACATAGGTCGTGTGGCAATTTCAGCACGTAATGTTGCTGAGAGAGAGAGACAAGTGGTGGCAGGAGAGTAGCGAGCGTATGACTGCTCCAGACCACCGCGGCGAACCTACTGACACAAATCCCACCTCCTCCCTCCCTCTCTCACTCGCTATATACGGAATTGTATGGGGAAAGTGCCGAATTACATGCTTTTTGCACTCGCGTTGCGCGGTTGTTGCAAGAAAACTAGCCATCATAAAAGGATCGTTATGGTGTCATTGGAAAGCTCTGTTTATGCCCTTTCAGGGATAGATACTTGTTTTACGTTCTGGGACTTATTTAGGCATGAAAATGATCACGTAAACAGCCCTATTTTGGCTAAAAACACCCCGCTGGGCGGTACATATAAATAAACCGCTAGCCCGCTAATCTAGTGTTAAAAAACCTGTAAATGGCTGTAAATTACCATGGCGTTCAGGAACGTCTCCCGCAGCCAATGGATTAAGAGACTAAGTATGGACAAGGCAAATAACATCCTTATTATAATCCTCATGGTAACTCTTTTACAATGGTCGAGTCAGGACAGGTTGAAGGTGGTGGTGGATCCTGAACTGCCTTTTAAAAACTCACGTCGGTCTAAAGGCTAAGCATATCCTACTGCCATTATTCTGGAATATCCTATTTACTCTCATAATCTTTGAGCTCACTAAATCATCCAATAGTATGATAACATAATCATAAAATTAATTTCCATTTAAATAATATTACTCATGCAACTGAGTTAATATTACGATAGGTATCATACGTCTGGTAGCACCGTGAAATGGAGGAACAGTAGAGGTATGCTTGGAATGAATATGAAGGACCCAAAAGGACTCAAACAGCTCAGGATGGATCTTAAAGACTGGGTAAATGTTTTGAGACATGGCATATGACACTATATTTGGAAAAGTGCAAGGTGATGCATATTGACCAAGCAATCAGGCTACTCGCTATTGCGAAAGATTCTGGAAGTGACTGACTTAGAGAAGGATTTGGGTGTTTTGGTTAGTCTATCTATCTATCTATATGCTCAGGCCCAATCCCCATTTTGGGGGTAGCCGACTCAAGACAGAGCAAGAACAGGGAAAACACAAAAACAACATAAAACAAAAAATAAACACAGATAAAAAACACAAACTCTCACACATCCAGGTCACCCAGGAGAAGACCCAGAGACCAGGGTTACCAAGGTCGCTCCAGCACTCCCCCGGCCCCTGACCACCCGGAGAGGTTCCGATCTCGTCAGGCAGACATGCAGCGGAGCCAAAGCCACAAGCCCTCCCACCACACTTCCAGGCACACCCTTCATATTAATCGTCTCCCCGGGCCAGGTGCCTGATGGACTATTATCTAGTCCAACTTGCGCTCGACCCCTTACTCCAAATGACCACGTGTTCACTCAACTATTCACAAGCACTCTCCATTCACCCCTGTCCACCACCACTTCCCCTGTCTGATCTATAGTCATTCCTCTATCATCCAAAGCCTTTCTTACACAGTCTCTCCATCTCAATGGGGGTCTTCCTGCCCTTCTATCTCCCCTTGTACCTGACTCACATATTCTCTTTGGAAGCCTTTCATCTCCCATTCGTTCAACATGACCATACCAGCTCAGCACCCTTCTGTCCACTCTGGCTGACAAATGTTCTTGCTGCCCCACTCTCCTACGTATCTCTTCATTCCTCAATCTGTCTCTACGAGTAACTCCACACATACTCCTCAAGCAGCTCATCTCCATCACATCCAGCCCTCTTTTCTCCTTTTTCTTCAGAGCCCATGTCTCAGCCCCATACATCACTGTTGGCACAACAATTCCTTGATACAGTGCACTTTTTACTTTCACTCCGAGATTTCTCGTCTTCCACATACTTCCCATTGCTCCGAAAACCTTCCTTCCTTCACACACTCTCTGTTTTACCTCCACTTCCATACCTCCACTCCTGCTTATCGTTCCTCCTAGATATTTAAAACACTCTACTTGTTCCAATATTTCCCCATCCAGCCTCACATCTAGATTCACCCTATGCTCTCCCCTATTACACACCATTACTTTACTTTTATTGACGTTCACCTTCAGTTTCCTCCTTCCACAAACCACACCAAACTCTTTGACTACCCGCTGCAGTTTCTCATCAGAATCCGCCACCAATGCTGTGTCATCAGCGAACAGCAACTGATTCAACTCCCAATCTCTACCATTCTTTCCTACTAAACCCAATCCTCTTCCCATAGTTCTCCTTTTCACCTCCCTCACCACACCATCCATAAACATATTAAACAGCCATGGTGACATTACACAACCCTGTCGCAAACCTACCTTTACCTCAAACCATTCACTCAACTCACCATTTCCTACTCTCACACATGCTCTGCTCCCTTCATAAAAACTCTTAACTGCTTCTAACAAATGTCCTCCTATTTCATAAATCCTTAACACCTTCCACATTGCTTCACGGTCCACACGATCATACGCTTTTTCCAAGTCCATAAAAGCCCAAAATATCTCCTTATGCTTCTCTAAATACTTCTCGCATAACTGTCTTACTGCAAACATCTGATCCACGCACCCTCTTCCCCTCCTAAAACCGCACTGTTCTTCTCCTATTGCAACTTCCGTACACTTTATTATCCTCTCTATCAACACCGTGCCATACAGCTTTCCAACCACTGACAATAAACTAATACCTCTATAACTTGAACACTCCTGCCGATCTCCCTTCCCCTTGTACAACGGCACAATACATGCACTCTTCCAGTCTATTGGTACCATTGACACAGCAAAGCACACATTGAAAAGTCTCACCAACCAATCTATTATCACATCTCCACCCTTCTTTATACACTCCACAGCAATACCATCCAAACCTTCTGCTTTTCCCGCTCTCATTTGTTTCACTGCTTCTTTCACCTCATTTTCCTCAATCCTTTCATTCATTCCCTGCCACCTGGGTGGCCTGGGTAACCTATCTCCATCCACCTCTGCTTCAATTACTGCTTCTCTTCCATCTCTTGTATTTAACAAAGATTCAAAATACTCGGCATATCTTTTCCTCAATTCAACTGGTTCCACTAGTAATTCTCCATTTTCATCTTTCACTGACTCTTCCCTCTTTTGTCCTCCTTTCCTTACTTTATTTACCTCCTTCCAGAACATCTTCTTTCGTTCTTCAAAATTCTCACTCAGCCTTTGGCCCCACCTTTCGTTTGCATCTTTTTTCGCTTCTCTAATTTTCCGTTTTGCCTCTCTCCTTTTCTCCTTGTACCTCTCCCATACCTCAACACTACCATCCTGTAAAACCCTCTCAAAACACTGTCTCTTCTCCTCAACTGCCTTTCTCACTGTATCATTCCACCACTCGCTTCCCTTCCTGATACCTCTGCCTCCTACTTTCCTTTTGCCGCATACTACCTCTGCACTTGCTTTCACTCCTTCCTTAAACTGTTGCCATTCAACCTCTACTTCTCTCTCTTCCATCTCTCTCACTTCCATCCACTTTTCATTTAGTCTTTCCTTGTACTCCCTCTCTTTTTCACTCTTCTCTAACTCACTAACTTTTATTACCTCTCTTACTTCACACTTGTCTCTTATTCTCCTGTAACTCTTAACTCTTAGCTTTCCCTCCACCAGGTAATGATCTGACATACCCTCCGCCTCACCTCTCATCACATTCACATCCAGCAGTCTACACAATCTTTCCCTTGTCACCAGCACATAATCCATCAATGCCCTCTCTACAATCTCTCCCCTCACAAGTCTATGCCAGGTGTACTTGTGTATACGCCTTTTTTTGAAGAACGTATTACCTACACTCAATCTACACTCTTCACATACATTTTTCAGTCTTTCTCCACTTTAGGTTAGTAATGACCTAAAGTTCTCCAAACAGTGCATTAAAGTAAAGAAGAAAGCTCAGAAATTATTGGGCTATAGTAAGAGGCAATTTAAGTACAGAAATAATGAAATAGTCCTTACAGTCTACATTGCTTTGATATGGCCTCTTCTAGAATATGTTATTCAATTCTGGTGTACAGCACTCAGGAAAGATATAGAGTGACTGGAAAAGGTACAAGCTTGGGCTACAAAGCTTATTCCATTATTTAGAAGACTGAGATATGAGGACCCGTTGAGAGCTTTTGATCTCTTTTTGTTGGAAACACACAGGCTACCAGGTCCACTCATTACATAATCAAAATACTGTACTCAACCCTCTCACGCTTGGATGAATGAAAATTGAATACTCGAATTGTGCATAAATTGGGCTACAACAAGTTTTGGTAGTGGCACACTGAATAAAACCATTGTCAACACTACTCCCAGTCAACCTCCACCCTCCCAGTAGCTCGGGAGAGCGAGGGCTGTCAGTGTTCGTGGAGCAGGCAGAGGGAGAGTGGGGATAGTGCGCTGGCCGATCCCTTTATACATATCAGATCTTCCGCCTGGAGTACGGGTTAAGCTCGGTTCACATGAGCCATCTTAAGCGGGTCCGTTCTCGGGCCTGTGATGTCACATATGAAAATCGGACGCAGAAAAGTAAAGTTGAAAGGAAATGCGGGCTGCATTCCAGAGCACGGGCCAGACTTTGGGGTGCGGAACGTACTTCTCTGGCGTAAGGTAAACACCTACTAGACAAT